>BMAO01027836.1:131758-147783 GCA_019973975.1 Trichonephila clavata
TGAAAAGGTTTCGGTGCATCATATTTTTATCGTATAGATACTTTAATCCCATTACATATTTATATTATAATTTTATTCTTTTCTTCAACTGCGTTATTCTCAATTTATCTTACCCGGTTCCTTGAGATTGCTTTAATATTAGATTGATTTCAATATCTGTATGGAAATAAAACTTAATTGTATTTTTTGCGCGAAAGTTTTGGTAGACTTATGGTCAAAATATTAAGAATGAGTTTTAATGATTATTTATGAAACTGAACACAGTGAAAAACTGCTTTAAGATTAAATACGGATGCTGTATGAGAAGAGTGCTAGGAACTGGAAAGCAATAGTTAAGTAATGGAAAGGGTAAAATATAATTCTGCCTACCATTTAAATAATGGAATAAAAAAAACCTGTAAAATATAATGTAATATTTGCCGATGCTCAAAAAACAAACCACATTTATAACTAGAAATGCAAGGAAATCCATAAAGCATTGATTATAAATTACTCAAAATTGTACGATTGTTTCATGTCAATATTAATACATAATATTAAAAATTCTGAAATTCAAACTATTCTGTTTATTATATTCAATAGAATTTTGAAATGACGTTAAATATAACTTAAAGGCAATTGTTTGAAAATATTTATATAATTCTAGGGGGAAAAACATTCAGATGGAAGACGCGATAAAGGTCTTAAAAGTCTTATGTGGCGAACATATTAATTGTACGAAATGCGTTTTTGACATTTATTCTGTACAAATTTCTGTATTTATACGGTCACATTTGTTGAGCTGTGAAACTAAATGCATAATTGCATTTGTGCATTGAAATCTATATTTATATTGGAATTTTTTTACTCAGAGTTTATTTTTAAAAATATATAAAAAAACACTCTTGTATATGTTTCATATACTGTAATATTCTTTTATATACATACACAAGATTATAGCAGTATATAAAATAAATAAAACAGTTCGTATATACCTACATTTACAACATGCGGGTAGTTACTATGCTGTCAAATGAAAAAAAAAGTTGAATTCTATATTTTTTCCGTTACCTTTTTACCACAAAGTATGTTCAGTTAATGGCAGAGTTGAACTTCGATGTTTTAAAAAAAAATCCATTAACCAAAAAGTCTCACAAATAGAACCTTCTCCAATAACTCTTTGCGTTTTCTTTAGATTTTTGTTAACGATTTCTTCTAAAGCATTTTCTTAGGAAACAAATAAATACTTCACCCCACTCAAATTGTAGTTTTCTTTCTTTCTTCCTCTACGTCTGTTGGGCACGCTTATTTTCAATCCTTTGGATTGCTAAAAGCTTTTTCGTCTCAAGTAAATGTGTTTCTTGTAACTATTGAGAGGTATGTGACCCGGAGAAATAAGCAAATTAAGTTACTGTGTATCAAACATGACTGAGAATTTTCAAAACGCAGAATAATTGTAAAACTTTTGAAAACGCGAATTTGCAGTTTATGTAATATAAAAATAACCTAAAAGTGTATTTTCTACTCTGATTTATGCTGATGAATAATGTCTAGACACACTGCTTTTCTCGAAAATGTTGTTGTTGAATATAGACTATTAAATAAAAAAAATAGCAAATCCACGCTAAGCAAGCTTTGCATTTTTAACTTGTTCAAAAAAATGGAATTATTAATATAAACGTTTTCAAACTTTAAAGAAACAAATAAAATCCAGATTATTCCTCAGGAGCAATATAATAAATATACATTAAAGTAAAAATTGTAATTTTCTTAAAAGAATAATAACGATCATCAATATACGAGAAAAACCCCAAACGTAATGGGACTTTTGAAATTTCTGTTTCGAAATTTTGGCTACAGCGTTTGGATGCAGCGTTGAATGAGGGGTAGTCGGCAACGAAGTTTTCGAAGTCGTGTTGTCGAGTTCTCATAGTCGTGTAGTGGCTGTTCAACATGGCAGCTCAATTGTCAATCTACACCAAGGAGGAAAAGAAGGCAGCAGCTGTAAGTCCGGACCCCTGTTCGATGCGGTAAATTTTAGGGGCGGCATTTGTATCAAATTTGAATTTTCTTTAAATTTGTTACAAAAAAATTTAATATATTTTCTGAAATATTATTATGTGTTAATTTGGTATTCCATGCAATGTATCTTATTTCCTTATCTTGTGCTCTGTATGTTTATCGTCTGTTTTCTTTTAAGTTGAAACATAAAGGGATATAGGTGCGAGTATACCTTAAATCAGGAAATGTATTTTTACCCAATTTCACTAGTAACTTTCTCCCAATCCCCTTCACCAATACGATACTTGGTGTCAGCTATTCAAAAGTGGAAGAATTTTTGGTAGATAGAAAGCAACAGAAGATGTTTTATTTTAGTCTTGAGTGTAGTTATCATAAATGTAAATAAAAGCTTGTGATCCATACCATCAGTAGTCTTTTTTCGAAGAAATTGGCCTACTAAATGGGTGACTCCTTCACTTACATTTTACTTGTTTGAAGTAATAACCGGTAATTCTGTCCTTAATTTCAAATTATTTTGTATTTTTTTATGATTTTACCCACACACACACGCGCGCACACACACACACACACATACATATATATATATATATATAATTGTTATGATGTCTTTCTATTTTCAAGAATTAGAGCTGCCACGTTGAATGGTCTGCCACACCCCAACGACTACAAGGAAAGACGATTAAAACGTTGTATAGAAGGGTTTCCAACTATATATATATACCCCCCCCATTTGCGTTGGATACTTGCACTGTGTCCGAACCTTGGAAAAATAAATTGCAAAGTCGTTCACTTTTTGATTTTTCCTCTTACATAAAACGAAGAAAGCAAGGTAGCTAGTATAAAAAATTGTTTTTATACACTTTAATTTAGCTTTGTATTAAAATAAAGTAAAATTATTCACTTATGTAAAACATTTTTAAATTTAGATTGTCTAAAAAAAATTGCTGAATACTTAATTATTCAAACCATGATGTTGTATTTGTAACTTTATATTTCCTTATTTTCAGTTTCCATTACCGCCAGTACCAACAGAATTAATTGTTATATTTTACCGTATACAAACTCATAACCTTTTTTTATATAATTTTTTTAATTTCCATACACAGACATAACTACGCATTATTTTCATTTCATAACTGACTGAAAATCAGATAGCCATTAAGAGTATTTAAAGTGTCTATAATAATCAGTCATATTATGTTCCTTAAAATTTGTCTTCTTTGGACTATTTTAAATGAATTTAAACAGAAGTATATTAGTTGCCCAATTTTTTCAGTGCTCTAGCGAATAAAGCAATTAATTTGTGGGTTTAAATAAAATTTTTAAATAATTCCTTCCAAAAGGCATAAAGTGTCAGTTGTCAAGGTAACGGATTCGTGGCTGGCATATCATGAGTTCGAGCCAAGGATCGTTGAAGACCCTCTGTGTAAGAGCTCGATGCTTGTTATATATAAATTTGCCTAAAGCTTAAGCATTCTATATTTGGTATGAGGCCGCGGTAGCTTAGTGTTCAAGGTGTCGGATCATGGCTGGCGTGTCATGAGTTCGAGCCCAGCTTCATTAAAGACCCACCGTGTAGGGACATGGTGCACGTTAAATTTGTCGAGAGCTCAAACGTCCTCCTGTTGGTGTGGTGCTTCTTGCTTCCTTTATGTTTCTTTAAAAAAAAGGGAAAGGGGAGATGAGATCTCAAAAAACGCAATCCTCCTTCAGATGCTGTGAATCACTTCTTTTTCTTTAAACTGAAGGACCAAATAGGGAATGGAGGGAATGGTATCAATAGGAAATGGTGACGTCAACTAAAAATTTTATTCCAAAGAAACATTTTATTTTTAATATTATTATTGTTTATGCTTCCTGTCTTTTTTTTGGTCTTCATGGCGCATTTGTTTTGCATAACTTTATTATGTTTTATGTATTTGTAAGAAGTTGGAATTGTATAAAATGTAAACTTTGATTTCTTACAATAAATACTGGGCATGAGGGTGGTTGTTTCCAAGGGATCGGATTGTAGCTCTAAGCCCTCTTCGATTGAGCTTGGTTCCTTTGGACAGTCATCATCATCATCCCATTGGTGTGGTGTAGAATCAGGAAAGAGGGGTGCCAGCTCAGATGTCGTCCTCGTCACTTGACCATGGTTGAAAATTATGAGGTCCATCGCCAAAAGCCCTCGCGCAGCTGAACAGTGCGATGTTAATATTCACTTTCTCCAAAAGGCATATTATAGCATTCATCAAGTAACATCAATCCATTAAATTGTTTAAAAAATCCTGCGGGGAAACAGTACTCTCCCTTATTTGTCAGCAAGGAGATTCATAACTCTCGAATGAAATTATGATGAAATTGTTTTTCTTCAATTTATTTCATTAAATTGCAACTATAAATAAGTAAAACATTTCCATACATTTAGAAAAATCATCCAGTTAAATGGTAAAGAAAGCTAAAAAAATTAGCAAAGTTTATTTCACAATAGATAAAATTAAATCTTATTTTTTTCAATTTTTGTACAAAACTAGTCTTATATGCGTGAGTGTTATGTTTTATTCATATTTATCATCACTTAGTGGACTATGAATCTTTGAGGAAATTATTATTCATGCAATAATATACACCTTAAAATTTCTCTATAATCACCTCTAGCAGACACATTCCCACACACAATGATATTTATAATTGCTCTTAACTTTCAAATAAATGATTATCATCTTAACCACACGTTATCATTTTATGAGTATAATGATGAACTTAAATTTGTTACATGTTTGAGTTAAAATTTCACTCATGAAGTGTTACTTATTATATTTAAAATTATGAAGCATCAGTGAATTGAAAGTGTAAACTTTTAATCAAAATGTTGCTCCAAAGTATACGTGAGAGAGATTCATGTGCAATATATGTTTGCTTGATTTAAATACTAAGAAAAAGTAAGAATATTAACAAAAATTAAACATTTTTCTACTATCATGAAGGATATAATTAACATTACAAACTCTCCAGAACGTCTTTATTTATCAGTTATATATTCAAATCTTAAAAAAGTATGTCTTATATCATTACCTTTACTTCTTTCATTTCTTTCAATTTATTATAATGCAGTTTTTCAAACCTCTTTTTCTACTTGTCTTGTTAACTCTGAATCGTTTGATCCCCTCGTTACTTCTAAGAATAATCCTATCTCATATATTACGCCTTAGAAGCTTAAATAACTATTGATTCTTATTACCAGTAAATTTTGTTTGAGCTGTAAGAAACGTGTATTAATGAATTTCACAATGATATATTTTATTAGAAACAAATAAAATATTTTTAAAAGAATACATATATTTATTTGTGTTGTTAGCTCAATCATTTTGTGGTCTCGTTTAAATATCACCCGCTTGCAAGATTAATAAATCTGCTTTACTCAGTGTGAAATAAACAATATATATTTGCCTAATAATGTGAGGGATTAATACAAAGGACTGCCTCAAACAAAGCCGTGTGGCATACATGAATTAGTTACAAGCTGAAACTGTAGCTATCCTTGTATTAAATCATCCGAGGTACATGTAACAGTACTCTAGAATTCTGAATCTCAATAATATACATAGAGACATACGCAACAGATAAACGACTGAATTATAGTTCCATAAGGTTATTAGAGCTTATAATTTAGTTCATGTATTACTATGAACTACAAATGGGGATATTTTTATGATTTGCTGATGTTTCAAGTATTTTAAAAATAAGTTTATTTTATCTTTCACCGTCTGAATTTCAGAAAATGAATGCTTAATTTATTTTAAAAAGCCACTATACTTAACATAATATTTACTATAGTCAATAGCTAGTAATGTCCACTTTATCCTGTAATAGTGCTCAAAATTTACTGAACAAAATTATTTTTCAGCATACAACCATGGAAATAGAGGATGTTTTTGAAACGGGTGTAATCCAAAGCCAAAGTGGGAAGATAATACTGCCCATGGAAATAGCAGGAGATTATATAATATGTGCTGTATGGGCATGAAAATCAGGTTTAATCATTGCGTGTTTATAAAGCAGGTGGAAAGAAAAAAACATGCACTGCAAGTGAAAGTGAAATTGTTCGATTAATATGACTACAAGAAACTAGCAGAACTTCTTTAAATTTTGTAATTTGCAAAGCAAGCTTAAGGAGAAACATATTAGTTTCAAAACTAAGTCCCAACAGTTTTTTTTTAACTTTTAAGATAAAATGTTTTGTCATTAATTAATTTCAGCAAAATGTTTTAAATCCTTTGAAAGATGATATTTTGCTCTACCAGAACCGATGTTTTTTTTAATTCAATGTTTTGTTATTTTCTAATTTATGTTAATGTTCAAATAATTAAAAGGAATGACATATTGAGAAAATGAGTGATTGTCCTGCACAATACGTATATTTAAAAATAGCTTCTTAAAAATATATATTCATTATCCACATCAATATCTAATGATAACGAAATTTACAGAAATGATTTCAAGAAATTAACTAATAAAATAATATATGTATCAATGCTCACCTTAGGCTTGCTATTAAGATTAACAACTTTAACTAGAAAAATGTTTCTTGAAATAATCATTTTTAATTAAAACAAATATCTTACATTCGTACAGTGTTTTTTTTGTCTGAAAAAATTTTAAAAAATTATTTCCCTTCTGAAACTTATCAATTTCATCTTATGCTTTTGTTTGCATTTAGACTTTGGAGGAAGGGGGGAAAGGCGAAGGAATGATAGTAAGAATATATTTTCTTAACCATCTATAATTTTTCTTATTATTAGGTTTTGGATATACTTTCCCTAAAGTCACTTGATGCCTAAATTTTACCTGAAAAATACCAACACTATTAAAATGTATTTAAGATATTATGTAGTTATTTTCATCATGAATAATATTAAAATTACATCAAATTGGAGTAGTAAATAAAATAAGAGAACTTTATGTTTCACACAATCAAATTACACAATTTTAAATGCCCTAAATTCTCAAAATTGACGTACGTTTACTAAGATCTTTTGGAAACAAGTATTCTCTGAATTTAGTCAATTCTACCATCATATGCTCTGCTATGGTTATTTCAAACTGTGAATAATTTATCGTTCTTAAAGAAGAAGATGAATGAATGGAACGTTTCTAAGACTTGAGATACTTTTGACAAGGAGCAGAATCGAGCGTGTCACTGTTCTGGACAAAATATTTCAATTATGCTGACGTTAATTTCTTCCTTGAAGAAAGGAAACATTCCCAAATTAATGTCCGCATTCAACTTAATTCGTTTTTCTCGTTAATAGAGGAGACTCCAAAAGTCAATTAGTTTATTCCCAACTCTCCAACGCCTTCCAGAGCCGAGCTAAAATACAGCGTAAAAGGGTGTAAAAAGAAAAGAAAAACAGCAAAACAACCGAGAGCGGAATTGCTTGGGGCTCTGTAAATCAATAAGAAAACGTCGAATATTCGTGGGATTTCCGAACGACATCAACTAGTTCAGTATGTTTGAAAAGAAAATTAAAGCTTTTATGGAACTACTGAATGGGGATAGAAGGAAAAAAGCGGGTTGTCTGATTAAAAGGAAATTTAAAGCATTACACTTTTTTTTCTCTGTAAAATTTTGCCTTGGTGTTTTTCTTTACTTCTAATCTCCTTCGAATGAACACAATTTACGAACAGGAAAAATCAAAATCTGTAAGCTGAAATAAGTTCTAAAACGGATAGCTCGAACAAAAAAAAAAGAGCTCAATGGAGTTTTTATTGAGTTAATTAAGTTACTTTCTAATCCAATTCAGAGAAACTGTTTGTTTATTTCCCATAGCGTATTGCAAAACATTATAGGAGATTAGGAAGTAATTAAATTTAAAAATAAAGGAATTAAAATATAAATTGCAAAATTAAACAAAAACAAAGCTTAAACACTTTTTTTTGTACAGTAAAATATAACCCTGAAAATTTTAGAAGAATATCCCTGCGAATTGAGCATATGAAATTAAAAACATGTTTTCGTTTAAATTGCTTACAGTGAAAATTTTAATTAGTTAGAGTTATTTTTAATTGTATTTTATATGCAATTATATTTACACGGAAAGGTAGCAGTTTCTAAACTGTGGTCCGTGGACCCACAGGGATCCCTAATGTTTTTCTGGGGGTCATTTAACGAAGTGTGTGTAGGTAAGTAATGGGGGGGGGGCTACGTAGTTTTTCTAGTGTGATTTAACGTAAAGATTTCTCTCTTTTGCAGATTGAAAGATCTTGTGGAAAAGTTGAAAGATGTACCCTCCTAGACTAGATCACTAAATTGCCTCAATGTAAAAATTCTACCAGTACATGTAATTCATTCAAGAACATTATATATAATTCACCTTTTTAATCTCCACAACTACTTAGCCATTACTACAACTTAATATTTTTAATTAGATGTTTACTGTTTTCTTAAAGAAAAAAAGAAGTCTGTATAAGTAACACAGACAGTCATAGAAATATTAAGGAATCTTTAAATAATTTATTCATGTGTTGGAAGTTAGGAAGGGGTGATCAAAATCTTGGAGGTCCGCGATGTCAAGCTGATACAGAAAGGAGATCAGTGGTGTGATTTGAAGTTTAAGAACTTCTACAATAAGACGTATAAAAAAATATTTTCCTGTACTCAAAACAATAATTATAAAAAACAAACTTCATTTTACTAGAATTTTAATATTTTTTAAAGATTTTAATATATTCCTCTTAAAGGCTAACTAAATCCTTAAAAGTGAAAGAAAGAATATTAACGTCACACTCTTTAGCTACACGAAGGCTTTTGGCGACGGACCTCGTAATTTTGAAACATGGTCAAGTGACGAGTACGACACATGAGCTGTCACCCCTCTCTCCTAACTACCACACCAACGGAAGGACGTTTGATCTCTCGAAAGATTTAATATGAATCACTCTCCTACACGGCGGGTCTTTAGTGGTACTGAGCTCGAACTCATGGCATACCTGACATGATCCGATACCTTGACCACTTGGCTATCGTGGCCACTCATTTATTTAAAAGAAATATTTAAAATTCACATCAATGAAATATGTCAGTTTAACAAATTTAAAATTCACAATTTTTTCAAATTCGTTTAATTACTTGTGACAATATGGAAAATATAGCCTTAAATTTAAGACCGGAAATATTTATTCAATTGAAAGTCACTGCGCGATGTCGAAAAGTTGAAGAAAACAGCAAAAAAAAATTATATTGTCTTAAGTATTATTGAAATAAGCTTTCAGGAGAAATATATCGATTTCGGTTTAATATAAATATTCATAAAGTATAAAACAATTTCTTTTTGTCAAATTTTCTACTCACTATTCCAGACTCTCTTTCTAGTACTCTTTTTTTAGAATTAAAAAAAAAGAAGCAGAAAATAGAATTTTCTATTCTTTGGTTTGAATTTCGATACCAAGATTCGAATCACATTTTTATTTACTTTGGCTTTATACGTCCTGAATCTGTCCTTCCGAAAGAAAATATTACGAAAAAAATCTTCTATTGAATGGTGTGGAAAGTTTTGGAATTTCAAAATAAGGTCTTATATTTATCCTTGACGAAAAGTCACAAATCCTGAGCTGTTAAAATCGATACATCTATATACACATAAAAAACACTGACATCTACAATTTTACTTTTCGAAAGATCTGTGATTCAGGTGGAGAGGGAAATAAGTCTCTATTTTTCTGCAGTGTGTGTTAGTTCTTCCTGATTTATCTAGGGAGGAGTTAATAAATATATGTATTCCTTCAGGAAAAAAGGAAATATGAAAGATTATATTGATGCATTATTCATCATCAGCTTAAAAAATTAACTGCTAATATTTATGTTTCTTAAAAGAATTGTAATAAGTATACAGGAACATGTATCTTACATTTTTAAATAATAGTTTGTAGTTTGAATACAAGTTTGAAAAATTCTACCCATTTTTCCAATACATTTATATCATTGCTTTTTATTGTTTTCATATATTTTGACCACCAGTATAAGTTATGATATGATAAATAACAGAGAAACTCTCTTTTGAAATTTAAGTAAGTTGTTAAAGCTTTTATGCCCCAAATTTTGATTTCTTAGTAAGCTGAAATTTATTTCTTAATCCCTGCTTTTAAACTTATTTAAGTTTTAACACATTGTAGTAGGATATTAAACTTTGAAATAAATATTAATTTTAAAAATTCATTGAATTTTTCTAGCATATTATGTAATATACTTTAACAAATAAGAAAAATAAGATATTTAAAAATATTTTATGAAATAAGTATATTTCACATAAGATTAAATAATATAATATGTTTCTGTATAAATAATAAGAACTAAATTATATATATAATCTTGTTTTTATATTAGTCAAAATGCTATTCAATAACATTAATTTGCATTATAGTTCATTATTCATTTAAATCCAATAAACGTTTGAGTTTAAAGTTCTTGTTTCAACAAAATTTTATAATCTTTACTTGATACAATTATTATTGTATTTTTATTATGAAATATATTTACATGAAACACACGATTAATATTAATTTAAAAATATTTTAATACTAAAATCAAGATATTTTTATTATTATTTAAATTTCATTCCACACGATAAATACCAATTTTCTGAATAGCCATCATAGAATATATTACAAATCATAGTTACAGGGAGACAATTTATGAAGTGTAAATCTAATATTTCAATAAAAAATGCGTTGCGCATTTTATTTTGCATTAAAGATGCGTATGTTTTCCAGAGTGAAGTATTAGCTTATTATTTATTTAAACACACTGAAACAAAACTCTATTTTATTTAAATTATTAATATTTTTTGTTAGTTTCTCAAAATTCTAATCCCAGAAATATAGTACCTCTGTAGACTGTTTACTTCCATAAATGTTTCATGAAATTTTGTGCTTGTTTAACATATTTTAAAGTTTTATTATGCATGTAGTAAATTTAAAGATGTATACTTTTATTCAAAAACATAATATATTATTTAAAATGGCTTGAAAGCTAAGCTGTATAAATTTAACTTTTTATATTTATCATTTGCCATTGCATACTGATGTATTGTTCCAGAGTGAGTTATTAATTTTCGAAAAAAAATTTCAGGTTGATAGTTATTTTTTAAAAACATTTTAAATACATTTTCTGTGTATTATTAATTTGTATAAAATCTTTGATGTTTTATCGATGTATACAATATTTTCCGTCGGCTCATCGACTAAATGAAATAAAGGTCACTCTTGACTTAAGCCACTTGAGTTGTGCCCCAAACTCTCACTTTCAACTCCCAGTTTTCCTACCTATATCCGGTTCGTGGAGATATAAAAAGGATCGTAAATGACAGTGTGTTTTCTGGAAGTCTTTTCAGCAACGGAGGTGGTGAAGTACTGAAATATGGAACAGGCCTGCTCTTAAAAGCCTCATCGGTTCTCCAAATTTATTACACTTCTCTGAAGTATGAGTTAAAGAGGTCGCTCATAGCCGTGTATCAAATAGATTTTCTTCTTTGTTTTGATCGTCCTTGTGAAGAATTAAACAATAACTTAGATTTGAAGGTGAAGTTTAATACCCTTAAGAAGCTTATAATTTCTTTTTACTTTTATCAAGTTATATTTATCAATACGCGTTTCTTTAACTGGGTTCGAGCATTAATTTTAATTAAAATTTTTTATTTACTTTAATTTAGATTTAAAGATTATAACCTTCATGTAAGATGTATTTATTTAAATTTTATTCTAAAGAAATTTTAAGCTATGCTTGTGCTGTGTGTGTTAGAAAAGAATTCTAGAATTGTTTCTTTATAAAAGCTGTTTTAAAAATGTATGCTAAAATTAAGATACAAAGTAAACAAAACTTCTATCTGAGTATTTAATAGAAGGTCTTATGTATTATGAGCTAACATTAAAATACTGAATCTTCTCAATATATTTCTTCTTTTTAAATTATAGTATTTTCTAAACAGCATGTAATTATGTTTTATAAAGTAATCTTGGTTCTTTGAAATTAAGACTTAAATAATATGTCTGAGCAAAAGAGTAAATAAAGAACAAGTCAAATGGAAAAGAAAGAAAGCATTAAAATGAAAATGAATCAATCAAATTTGAAATATACAAAGCAAGTTTTCTTAAAAAAATGTTTATTAACATGAATGACAAGTATGCTTCAAAGCAATTTTTAGTAATACATCATAGATTAGAAAGCACATTGTATTTGTGAGTCTTAGATCACCATTAGCATTTTGAAGATGCACGCAATTTTTCATTAAAATCTAGCATTATGGATTAAAATTGTTCAATAAATTAATGCTATTTAAATATAATTTACATTCATTTATACTAACTATGTATTCAAACTTTGTAATAAACTAAGAAAAATAAATTTTAAATTTTGATGATTTTCAAATAAAAAAAAAATACCGGATCATTGTGATTTTGCTGGAAATGAGCATGCTAACTTTCTTGCAAAGAAAGAAGCCCTTGTGATCCAAAGACCCTTAAGGATTTCAACCTTTGATACCTTAAGGCTTTTTTTCTAATAATCGCCTTTAAGTATAATTTTAAAATAGAAGTTACGGAGATGTCTAAGAACAAGAATTATACAATCTTGAGCAAGAACCCATCATGGGTTCCTGGGGCTGCTAGAAAACCTTATATTGCTCTTTTTAGACTTTTGACAGGGCATGACTGTCTGAGATCGGTATCGCCAACTCATCGTACTGTACTCTGAGTGACTCTGGTCAGCTATGACTGCCGAACATTTGGCCGTGTGAACTGCTCTAATTAGTCTTAATTCAACTGTCGAAAAATATTGAAGAGCTCGTGAACTAATGGTATAGGTGCTATTGTAGTGTGTATCATTTGTAAAATAAAAATAAAATAAATTTTCAAAAAAAAAGATAAAAAAAAGGCAAATTTTACTTTTCTTTTGAAGAAGAATTATTTTTATACCGTATATACAACCGCGTATTATAATAACGTGTTTTTTTATTTTCATAAAAAGTGTACACATTTATTTTTCTTTTTTTCTAAAGGTAAAATGCATCTTACACATTATGTTTGTCCAATTCCATCCA
Source organism: Trichonephila clavata (assembly GCA_019973975.1). Lineage (NCBI taxonomy): Eukaryota > Metazoa > Arthropoda > Arachnida > Araneae > Nephilidae > Trichonephila > Trichonephila clavata. Next base: position 144,835 of record BMAO01027836.1, read on the forward strand.
AGATTTGTAATTTATTTGAATGCAAGCTTTAAAAGCACATAAAATGAAAACTGCTTCAGAAGTAAATACTTCACTATAATCCAAAGCTTTAATAATATTTGCCAGTTAAATGTCAATAAGATTAATTTTTAAAATTAACGATAGAAATATGGTTATATGTGTGCCGAATCCAATTACTCTTTAACAGAAGAAGACGGAAGCTTTATGAGATTTAAAATGGAAATAAACGATGCCCCTTGATTCGAATGAGAATCTTCATGTCACACACAGATGGGATGTAATAAAATATAATTAAAACTTTTAATGTCACAATTTATAGCTTGTATTTATGTGTGCAATAGAAATAAATATCCTATATTATATTTTTATCCAAACAACCAGAATAATTTTTTCTGACATAAAATGATTAAATATTAATTTTTATGGTATTTTTATATTATTGTAAATTTTCTCAAACAATTTGTTAAAAAAATTTAGGTTATTATTTAGAATTGCTTTGCTCGTAAGGATCCATAACCATAGGAAAGAAAATTGGACACATGTATTTATTTATTCAATATGACGCGATGTAAATTATATATATTCAAAAGACATAATTGTTTTTTACTGCAAATGAGTAGCTTAAGTCAGTGCTTCTCAAACTTTCAATGCTTGCAACCCAATTTTCAACCATAATTTTCATCGCGCCCCCCTTCACACAATAAAAAGGTATTGAGCGTAGTAATAATGCCCTTTGACGTTAAAGCTACAATACGATTTTAATTAAACAGTACTAATTATCAAGATTCTGTATATAACAGGCCTATGTTAATCAGTAGTAATTTTTGAACTCGTTCTTAATTTAGTAGTGTGAGTTTAATTATCAATTACATTGTGCAGTACTGATACATTTATAAGTATATTATATCAGTGTAAATGCGTATTTTATTTTTTTATTATGTCCGAATCTATATTTTGTTTTGCTTCCTTTCAGTAAATTTGTAATTTTTTAAATCCTTTGTTTTTTATTTTTCGTTATGCTCGCGCCCCCCTAGCAGGGTTATCACGCCCCACAGTTTGAGATGCCCTGGCTTAAGTTATCAAAAAAATTATATATATATATATATATATATATACATTTTTTGATAACTTAAGCCAGCGAATTCAACTGTGGGTGTGATAACTTTGGAAATTTGGTGAAACACCATACAACAATAGGATTCAAAGTCAACATTTAGTGGTTTTGCTGTAAGATTCTGTTTTAACACTCTTCACACAGTTATTTTTTCCACACCTTCTTAAAATCTTATAAAATGAAAAATTTCTACATTTTTGCAACCAACCAAATTTCTACATTTTGACAACCCAATTTTCCACATTTGTGAAAAACCAAGTTATAGCTACCAATTTGAATGTAACTTTCTTGGTCTTCCTTACAAGCTGGTATAAAGGATGCGTTAAGTGCAATTTAATTTTATCACAACATATAAAAGCTTTCCATCGGTTTCAAGAGTGTTGGATCTCCTGGAATAAGCTCCGTGAGCAGAAGTTTTAAATCTTTTTGGAAGAATCCTTTTACTGGGTAATTCTTTTGATATTTTTCTGCTTAAACATTTTGGGAGAATTTTTTGCTTAATAGTAGTCGGTTGTTCTTTCATATTTCTATGAGATTTTTTATACTTTGGATTTTACTTTGAATTTTTATACTTAGAATTTTTATACTTTAAATTTCTATTTATTTTATTTGGTCTTTCCTACCGAGTTGCAAAGGGGAAGGTTGGCGCCTTCAAACTAGTTTAACCCACTTATTCGGTCCTAAGTCCGAATTGCATTTTGACTCGCTAGGTTCTTATTTGTATTTCATTACATTTGATCTTATTTTTATTTTTTTTTTTTTTTTTTTATTTATTTCCTGTTATGTTCTATATTTTATATAAATTTCTTCCATACATACTTCATGCATTTATGTGGCTGCTTTGCGCCTATTTATGTATGAATTTCTTTAATCATGAGTTGTTAGGATATTTAATATTTCGGCATATATATAAATATATATATTATATATATATATATATATATATACTTCAACGTAGAAATTAATAAATAAAAAGCCCTGATTAGACTTTATTTATTCGTTAATTTAAATACTTATATAGGAAAAAAAGAAAAAGAAACGTGGATCAAATGCAAATCAAATACTTCACTGCAAAATAAAGATACATATTCAGTTGGACACGTAAATCACATCCCTCACGCATGTACCAGATGTCACTTCTGTCCTACTCACGAACTGAAGAGGAAATGAGTCTTTTGTGCATGGTAAATAGCCCACATTCTTTTTCATCTATTTCGTAGCCATTTAGGCACAGAAGATGAAAATGACATCTTTTTTTGATATAGCTTTGAGGAAGAAAAAATACAAAGATAAAACCTTGGAAACTCAATTTTCTTGCCGACAAAAGGCCATGATGAGCTTCGGAACTCAATGCTGAGGATCGTTTGTCAAAGTATGCGTTCGTATTGTGCGATATGTATTTACGGGTTCCTATTTCATACCTTTTTCCATGTATCCTATGATTTTATAGTCTTTATGAGCTTTGCAGTTTATGGTACAAGCCATGGCAATCTTAAATAAGAAAAAAGGAAACTTTTCCTCTGATATTTTTTTGTTTAGAGTTTCCCAGTCGCAAATCATCTCGGTATTTCCCGAAAGAAAATATAAAACTTTCAGAGTACTTCCGTTATAGAATGTCCCACTATTTAGAATTCAGCTTCTGTACTTTTTTTTCCCTGAGTAATTCCAGACTCAATTTTCTTCCTCAAAGTTTCGGTTATGTATCATTTCCTTGAATGAAGATTTCGTTTGAAAATTCTATGTTTTAAGTCAAATGATTGGGTGGTTTCTTTTCAATGTTGAGGTCTTTTGGTAAAGCATTACTTTCGAAATTTTAGTAGCTCCGAATTTTATCT
>BMAO01027837.1:0-45550 GCA_019973975.1 Trichonephila clavata
TAATTTCCATCAAATTATAGTTTTCCAATTTAAAATTAGAACACTAAAATTTCCTAATGGAGGAAAATCCTAATGAAAAATAATGCTTTTAATCATAAGTGTTTTATAGATTTTTCATGTTGCTGTATTTTTTTTTAGAAAAATCTTTTTTGATGGTTTTTGTAATGCATAGGAAATAATTAAAAAACACAATTACTTGATAGATTGATCAGATATGTTCCTGAAAGTCCTCAGGATAAATCAATTTCCATATAACGCTACACACACATATAATTCAAAAAAGATATGAATACAGGACTTTGAACAAAACTGCATTTCAACTTAAGTTAATGATTTAAAAATTGAACTGAATCATAAAATTGATAAAATAGAAAAATCCCGAAAACTAAAGACGTAAATGAAGTGATTCTACATGAAAAACAATTCCTTAATTCGAAGTCAAAATCCCTAAGATTACGGTATAACAAAATCTTAAATAATTTACATGTCTAATGATGTGTATCTTTCAAATGCAATTAAAAGTAAATAAAAGCTTTAATAATCTAGATTCATCGAAGAGGAAAAGAGTTTTATTAAATAATTTTATTCATTTACTGATTTTTCCGCGTAGAAGAATAAGAAAAAAACCGATGATTTCTTGACAATTAAATATTCAAAGATAGTAATTGAAGTCTAGAAATTATTTTGAAACATTTTATTATTTATATCTATTTCATAATGAATCTATCTCTCAAAATTTAAAAATTCCACTCGTATTTTAGAAACAATGAGGTTTGAGAAAATATGAGTGCGATAATTTATCAAAATAAATTATTCTGAAGTTTGATTTCTAAACCAATCCTAAAAAAATCAAATGCACGTAAGAACACAGAAATGTGTAATTTAAGATTGCTAAAGAAGTATTTAATGTCATTCAAATAGCATTCATGCCAGATTTCTTAAGATTCAAAAGTAAGCAAAAAGAAAATACCTTTTAGGGAAAGAAGTTAATATAAAACAAATGAAAAAAAAATTTTTTAAATAAATACACCGAGAAAATTTTTTAAAATTTAAAAAAATGCAATGAATCTTATTTGTTTTGTAAAAGTAACCAGATTTTTATAACACCGAATCAAAATATTCATGCATTGTTAAAATTATAAAAAAGACAATAAATTATGCGAGTATTAAAAGTATTTTCTTAAGAATACTTACTTTAAGTCATTCCAACAAAACACGTTCCTTATCATAAGGGGGTGATAAGCAGACCAGTAATGTTTCAGCTCAGCTGAGCATTTGGTTTCTGTTAAGCATCTGTCACATTACATAATAGGTTCTCTATAAATTAAATAGATGTAAGCTTCAAAATCCCGACATGGTGTGAAAACTAGGAGATTAATGCATCAGATAAAATGTCAGACTCGTCACTTGACCGGAACTCAAAATTACGAAGTATGTCACCAATTACCTTTGCATCACTTAAAGTAATATTAGCTTAATATAACCAAATCTTACTTAATCTTTAAGTTCATAGTGGACTTTAATTTCTATTCATTTGCATAAATTCTTTGAAAACCTAAATTATTGTTCAATGTTCACCGTGTGCAAATCAGTTTTATTTTTTTTAATATTCTTACACCCATTATATTTTTCGCAGAATAATAAAAATTGCATAAGACTGCAACCCTTCTCGTAAAAACCCTTCTTGTTGTTTAAAATCCCCTTGGAGCAGGAAAGCCTACACCAAGTTCATTTGACCTTTCCGCAAAAGAATGTCACAATCTAGATCCTGATCTCCAAACAACTGCCCCAGAGAAATTCTCCAGCAGTGTAGAAGATGAGCAGAAGAAGGGAGACAGCAGGGATAGGTAAGGAAAGACTTTAACCCACGCACAAAGGTTCACTTCGCAAGTAACCACTTCTAAAGCGCGCCAAGCCGTCTGAAGAATCCTGGATCTGCTGCAATGTAGAGACAGGCCCCATGGTTCTTAGCTGCGTACCAGTGATAAGCAGGAGAGTTTCACCAAGTCAGATTCATTTTAACTCTGTGGAGGGAATGAATTTCAGTAGAGCTCAAGACAGAGGAACTAGGGTCAGGGAGTCACAACCCCTACCAGCCAGCTCATCAGCGGTCTCGTTCCCAGGAACACTACAAGTGACGTTATCCACGGAAATAAATGCGGTTGATCCATGGCGAAGGGTCTTCTGCAACTTCTCTTTAGGTGAGGAACCACTTGGTCGGAAAACTGGCTAAACCTCATACCTGTTGGTCCACAGTAGGTATTTTATTTTCCTTCTACGACCTACAGGAAAACTAATAGAGGCATTCCCCGATCTGCCCCTGGGATGCGCCCTGAAGGAATTACAGGCTTCTCCTAGGGCAGAGGTGGCGAACCTTTATGGATCAACGTGTCATTTTTTCTAAAGAAATGTTTAATAAGCCTTCAAACAATTTTGACTTATGATTATTGGAAAAATAACAAAACTAAATGCTAACATCTAAAAACTTTATTTGCTACGAAGAATACATTTTGAACTGTATAGTAATAAATGTTTTAGTAAAACGTGTAATTCAATTTAAAGTAACATTAGAGGGAATTCTGTTGTTGCAGATTAGATGACAAATAACTTATACCAGAATTGTAAGATGCTACTTTTAGCAGAATGTATGCTGAATTGGAGTTATCTTCAAACAGTTTCTAAGGGAGTTTTTAATGTTATTCATCTCTGAAAATAATGGTTCACAAGCATAAGTAGATGAAAATATGGTTAAAATGGCATAAGCCAGCTTTTTAAATAGTTCAATGTGTCTGGAATCAAATCTTCGCCAACCCGCGACCTATCACTCTCGTTTGTTCGTAGTACTTCATAGTGAACTATGTTATTTTGAATGGTGAGTGCACAAAATATTGTGTCGCGTGTCGTCAGTGGCTTGCGTGCCATTGGTTCGCCACCTCCTGTCCTAGGGGATAATGCTCTTAAACTATTAGTTGTATTAAAGTGACCAAGTTGTCCTAAATTTCCCTCTAATTCAAATTGTTAAAAATATGCTTAACTCATGAAAATTCTCAAAACGTCTTTCATCTGCCCAGTAATAAATGAATAGAATCTACAGTGTTGCAATCAAATAAAATACTTAGCTGAGTTAAACTGGATGTCACACAAAGCGGTCAAAGTCAAGCAATTAGCGCATATAGTTTCGATTATAAATTTTTAAAATCTCAAATTTCTATTAAAAATATTAAAATCTCTCTCTTTCAAGTTTTTTTTTTTTTTTGAGATTCAGAAAAACCACACACAATAAAGTTTTCTTAGTACTTATATACATATTATATATTGTTTTTTATTATTATACTGTTTTCTAATTATAATGTTTTTTCTGCCATTTTTGAATTTCAATATTGTAAATGCCTTGATCATTCAAAGCACTCAAATGACCGTAGTAGCCCAGTAGTTACGGTCATGCACACTCGCGGTTGGCGTGGCGTGAGTTCAAGTCCTGGTGAAGGCCCACTATGTAGAGAACGATGAAAGCTCAATCTGTTGAGGCTTGAATACCTCCCGTCGGCGTGGTTTGGAGGCTCAAAACTACGAAGTACATCGCCAATAGCCCTCGATTTGCTTGATTGTGACGATAATAAACTCTCAGTGACTAAATGGTAGCTTACTGAAATATATATTTGTCTATTTCTTCTGATAACTGATTTTCTATATTTTAATTGTCTTATTCTGGTATGTATAAAATGCTTAATATTTTGTTCAATAAACCAATTTTTTATTATTTTTATTTTGAGCATTTCACAAGATATTATTTTTTGTAGCATTGCTAAAAACAGGAGAGAACTGAGAATTAAATACAGTCAAACCTCCATATAACGATTCCCTATATTGTAATTTTTCTATACAGTGAACATTTTCCTGGAACGAAGATCATTTCACGATTTTCTTCGTAAAGTAACCTCCCAATAGCGAAGTGCATTTTCTATGTAACGAATTTCATTCTTGTGATTCATTTTTTTCTCCCTATATTTTAAGTATTTCTGTACATTTCAAGCTATTCTTTTAGACCATTTTATGTTTGTCCTAAAGGGAGTTTTGGTGCATTGCAAAGATGTGATTCTTATTATGAAACAAAGCATTTTTTCAATAAAAAAAACTCAAACGATATTAACAGATTTTATGAGTAATTCATTTTAGGACGCATGTGGTAATGCATGTTTATAATCTCCAGTTATAAAATAAGGTATGTCTAAATTTACTTGAATGCTTTAAATTAGAAAACGTCCTTAAAATTTATTAATTTTAAATTAAAATTATTTTCTTAATGTTGAAAATGCTGTATATTCCTAGATATTCTTTTTCTTGTTTTCTTTGCAGTTTTTCTTTCCTTTTTTCCCTTTTTGATGGGTAAGGTACGTAAAATACATAGATATTAATTTACAAAAAGGTGTAAATAATTATTTTCTTTGATATAGGGTTTATAAATTTAAAATTTATTTTATGGGGTTTATAAAGTATATTAAAAGATGATCCTCTATATAACGAAATTTTTTTCGGGATTTAGCGACTTTCTTAAATAGAGGTCCGATTAGGGATCAATGGGGAGAAGCTTAAATGTTTTTTGCTTCGTAAAAAAAAAAAAAAATAAAAAAAAATCATTTTTTCAATTCAATCCAATATACAACGTGACTTAAGCGCAAAAAAGTACAGTTGTAATGAAATGAAAAATATAACAAACATAATATTGCAATCACAATACGATTTGGAGGTTAGAGCAGCATTTCTTAAACTTTTTATATATCCCCCCCCCCTTTATATATCAGCCTGAGATCACGGACCCCTCCCAGTTTTGAAAAACCCTCTCTGACTTCTAATACAGGGTTAAGTGATTTAAAGGTTCCTCAATAACCCTAAGACTGCCTCTGCTATTTATATAGACTTTTGTTATCGTTTTGTTATATCGTTGTCCATGTGTTTCTGCTATTTTTTGAAAATATTACGTTGTAATAATGGTTTTAATGTTTCAAATATTTAAAAAAAGCTGAATTAATATAATTGATCGACGTACATGTTCTCGCGGAGTTTTTTCATTGGGGGGGGGGAGTAGTTTAATGATGTTGTTTAGGATGGCACATCTTTCAATTTTTCCGTGAGGCCTTTTAGAGTCTGTAAAAGAGGGAAATCTTAAAATTAAATGAGAGATCTTTGCGGCCCCTTAGAAAAACACTGAGGACCTGCAGGGGTCCGTGGACCACAGTTTAAGAGCCACTAGGTCAGAGTATCAATATTTTAAAGTTTTCTAAAATTAAATTTGTCTTTTATTTAAACGTCCTTCACGCGCTTTTATTGCTTACATTTTTAACATTGAGTAAAATTCTGAACCTCACAGCAGTTAAGTAAGCTAACACCGTAAAAGATTTCTTTTTGCTTCCGGGATATGTGTGCAAGTATTATCTAGGGTTTTTTTTTCATATCCTACTATTAATTCATACTCTTCCTATATATATATATGTATGTATATCTTGTTCAAATTTTCAGTCGTTAATAAATACTTTTTAATCATCCATTCAAATTCAAATACATTTTTTACACTGGATGTTAATACAGTTTTTTTTAAATATCAATTCATTAATTAAATTTTATTTCTTAGTTTTAAATTTATCCTGCATTATTTCTGACTAAATTACAACTATCTGCAACAGATGGCGCCACCAAAGTAGGAATTGACTTTAAAAAATTTATATCACTTATTATAATTCATTACATTATGCCTCCAAGTATTGTTTGATTTTGTCGGTTAGAAGGTACTGTTTTATCATTAACTGGGTTATCTTAAGCCCTCGATAACGAAGATGATATAAAATTCCGGTTGCAATTTTAACTATGAAGCAAAAGATAAAAACGAAGAATATTGATGACAGATGTAATTTGGTGGCATATCCAAGTAGTGAGAATGAATCTTGGGATACTGCTTCATTCTCTGAAGTTCTACAACACATCTCACAAAAATTTTGAGAGAGAGAGAGATTCTCCCTTTTATTTAACGCGTAGCAACTTTAATTTTTCCACACAAAGACATTTAAATAGAATCAGGATTGAAACCCTTGTTCACCCCATCTCTGTTCATAAAAGGCTCCAGATCATGGCCACTAAGACACTGCAGCTAAACTGAAAAAGAAAACAGAAAAACTGCAGTGATAGTGCAAGTACATGAATACTAAAATATCTATTATTTAATTTAATACTTAAAATAATACTTTACTAAAACCTATATGATGGAGAAATGGAATTTATTAGAGAATTGTGACCGTGCATTTGCATATATCAATGCTTTCCTTTGTTTGTCTTTTACAATTTATAAATAATTTTTTTTTTATTTTCTGAAAAAAGTTTTAAAAGTTAACACACACCACATAAAACTTTATGTTATTGATCACAAACAAATTCAAAAGTCAACTGAAGCTGCTTTTGTGTGTATTTACGAACACTTCAGGTTTACTTCACGTTATATATCTGTGCATTTTACAGGTTTCTGATGTAATTGCTAGTCATTAAATTTAGCTCAAATTAATTGAGGATACGGGTTTGGAATTAAAATGTTAAAAACAAATTCTTAAAATCTAGAATGAACTAAAAATGTCTCTCATGATGACACTAGAGTTTGAATGGAAAACCTCTCATATTTTTGTTAATCACTTTTAAGAAAAAGTCATTCTTGTTTTAAACAATAATGATTTTGCAGCATCTATTTGTACTACGGTTGGATACTGTAATTTGGTTGACTAAATGAAGTCTTAAAAGCTAGTCACATTCTGAATAATGCTATATACCTTCAAGAAAAGCTGCACTTTGCTTTTCAAATGAATTATTTCTTTTTTAACATCTGATAATGATGTAGAACCTTACTTAAATAAAAGAAAACCTGAGGGACTATAAATTGACAATGAAATTTTGTAAAGTCTCACTCCCAAATCTTTCTTAGAAATAACCTAATTTTTTTTCAAATATATATATATATTAACTTAAATTCTATGATAAATATAAATACATTTTTTATTTTTTAAACCATGCTTTCAATATCTCTTACCGTTGAAGAATATCAGCGATTTCGTAAGTACCTAAGATTTTAAACAAAAAACGTATGATGCAAATTTAGGCAGTAGAAATGAATGATTTAGCATAACTTTAGAGCTTATATCGAAAGAAAATTTGATTTTTTCTGGAAAAATTCACTTCTTAAATTAAATAAATTCATAGACAATTATAGTCAATTCAGTATTTAAAGAATTAAAGTTAACCCTCTCCTTGCGTATTTATTTTATCAAAGTAGGTTCACACACACACACAAATTGCGTATTTTTTATTACGTATTTCAAATCTACATTTTAGAGTTAAAATATGGAAAAAATGTTTGTAAAAGAATTTTTATTTTAAAATATAGAATTAAGTCATTAAAAAAATATGAACAAAAAACATGAAAATATGAACATAAGAACATAAATGAAAACATAAAAAGGAACAACACGGGTTACATAGCTGAATAGTCGAAAAAAATAAATACCCGTGGAATTCGAGGAATGAGTAGCGAGTGGGTTAATTAAGTTTTATACTTAAGTAGCTCATAAAAAATAATCATTATAAAGTAAACGCATTAATATTAAATTATATTTATTAACAAATCATGCATCCAAAAATATTAATATTATATGTTAAAAAGCAACAACATATCTTTACTTATCAACACAAGCACTTTTACTATATTTAAAAAAAACTCCTCCACACTCTTTTTGTGTGTGACACAAATCTTTTTTTAAACTATAACAAAATGCAATTTGTTTTCAGTTTCTTTCATAAATTACTTAAGACCAAGAAGCTGCGTATTAATATCTTGAAATGTAAAATTCAACCGAAAAGGAATTTGTTACTCAGTTTTAAAAGTAATTGGTCTTGACAAATACATTTTAAGAGAATAAAGTTCAAAGGAAACTGAAAGGAAAAATATTTTATTTAAATAAATCGAATGAATAACAACAAAAAAAATTTCTTAAGCAATGTCTAATATAGGAAAGTGAGAAATTTCTCTCGTTTTTCACTATGAATATTTTCGTTCATGAGTTGGAATGTGTGAGTGTTATAGATTTCGCAAAGAGACTATTGGGTGGAGGCCAAATACTTTGAAACCCATAATATCTTCCAAAGTGTAAGAGAGCAATATCATAAATCTTCAACTCACATTACTCTCTTCTGGTGTTACGATGGTTAATAGGGTTAAAATTTCGCCCCCGTTTACGCTCTGTCTCTCCTTGTTATAAAAAGTACGATAATATGACACTCGCTCCATTTAATAAGAGGTTTCATAACATCTGGCTTAATTCATATTGAACATCTAACATTTTGCAAGAAGAATTAATGAGTGTTTAATCCAGATTTATAAGTTGGTTAAAGTCCTTCTTGTCGCATTTGTTCATTTATCTATACATAAATTTTACTGTATTTACCTTCTATAAAATATGTTAAACACGTTATTTTATTAATGCAAGCAGTTATTTTTAAATCACTTAAAAGAATTTATAGACTTTTTATTTAAGTAATAAAATGTTGTGTGTTAATTGTTTTGTAAAATTAGTATTTTCCTTTCTACAGAATGTCAATTTATTTGAATTTCCTTCAACTATTTTTGTAGAGACAATTTCTCAATTAAATCTTAGTAAATATCTGTAAAGTATTTAATATTTAATCTAATTCAATGTCAAACAAGAATATAAAAGAAATCTATCTTTATTTAAGGTATTACATTTATTAAAATATAAACAAGTAATGAAACTGATGAGACAGACACCAATTAAATTCATAATTTAAAGTAATTGCATTAAGATTCCTGAAAGAGGTTATAGATAATGCATTCTGCCATCAAAAATGCAACACAAAAAACTCACCTTCTTTGTAAAATCGTATCAACATATCTACTTACGGAAAGAAATCCCATCTTACAAATCTATTGCTTTCGTTGTACAAGTTCTAATTACAATTATATATTAGGCGTAATAAATATTTATCAAAAGCCGAAAAAGCCAAAAAAAGACGTTTTAAATCAAATATCCAAACTATTTTTATCATAAATATAGATATCTTCTCAATTGAAGACATTTTAATTAACACAGTTTTTCTCAAACTGTGCGGTGCCCCCTAAGAGGGCGTGATAATTCCATGTGGGGGGGCGAGAATATTGAAAATCGAAAACAAAAGATTATTTAAGGGGGTCACCTCACAAAAATCGATCCAAAAATCGATTTTTCAATTTTGATTGAAAAATAAAATTCCACTCTTTCTCTTTCTAATGCAATTTAAATTTTTGTTCTAGTTGAATTAGAAGTATTTTTAATATTTTTTTAAAAATTTGTTTACATCTGTCAAACCCAAAAACAGCTGATTGCCACGCGTCTTTCATATCAAAACAAAATATACTTACTACTTTTCAGCCTCATCAAATATTTTAAATTGATTAAAAGGATTTATTTTGATCCGTAACTTGTTCAGGAAAGAAGTGAAGTGAATATTTGTAGCTGTCTGTTTACTTTCCGGAAACTCACATGCTGTTTTTTACCTCCTGAAATATTACGAATTTCTGCTATTGGAAACATTGTTTCCATCAAAAACATTTTTTAACACGCCTTGGTTTAATAGTAAAACGTTTAAAAGACGAAGGTTTGGAAACAAAGGTACAAAAACCCAAACTTTCGAGAAGTTAAATGCATATAAGTCAGAATATTTAATTCAAATTATTCATGAATAATTCAACTTTAAAAGCTAAGTTAGGTAAGTTAAATAAAAAGTATGTTTCCTTTTTAGATTCATTTGAAAGTTTTTTTGAAATAATTGACATTTTACTGTTTCGTGTGCTTTGAAACCACATTTATTATAAATAAAATGTAAAAAACAAGGTATTCACATAAATTTTGGTCGCCAAATCCAAAGTTTGGCTCTAAAGTTGCTGACATGTCATCAACCTTCCATTGCTCAGAGTCACGGCACAATTTACGATACAAAAATTAAGACAAATATTTGGGAGATGAGGACTTTAAAGCATACAAAGCAGTTTTAGAATATGTCGCCCATCCGGTATAGTGGTTAGCGACGCTGACTGCTATGCCGTAGGGCCTGGGTTCGAATCCCGGAGAAGCCATGGATGTTTGTAAATGTATAGTGCCTTCGCGGCATGGGGGTACTCTCTAAATAGCCGTCGACCCGCAAGTCCTCTCGTGAGGTTGGTTGAAGTGGAAGGGAGGTGGAAGGCCCCTGACCACTCCCAGGGTATTCTTCCTCAAAATTGGGGTGAAATCGAGCCAAATCGTACTGTCACCTGCATGGTGTTCAAAGCTACGGCTAACGACAGGCGTACAATATAGCCCTATGCCATGATGAATTTCGTGGGCCTCGATCTGACTACGTCAGACAGGTGGCATTAGCAACAACAACAACAGCAGTTTTAGAATCTTAGCCTTAAAAAGATGTCAACATTAAAACATTAGAATGTGTTGGTCATGTTGAGAAAAGGATGGAGACATGACAGGGCATTAAAATCAAAATTTAAAGGCAAAAAACTTGAGGACAAAAAATCTCTAGGAGGTCGTTATAGATTGACAGATGCAAGAATAGACAAATTGTAAAGATACTATGTTTAGTGTGGCTACTCGAAGCAACTCAGAAAACTTGTCAGCCATGAGGCAAATTATTTGGGCTATATTTTTTTCATAAAATCTCCACAGATTTGAAAATGCAACACGGTTTATGCCCCATGGGAGGTGATTCGTGGTGTGAATATAATTGGTTCATACTGAAAGGTGACACAAATAAGCTTAACACAACTCACCTATTGCAATTAGCAATTGCATAAAAAAAGTATTCCGAGATTTCTCTAGTCTTGAACTTTTTTTTAGGTGCTTTTATTGTAAAACTTAAAGTTTCAATGAAAACTTAAATCGTATTTGATTTATAGTTCCAAAAACTGTATTTATACAATTGGGAACTTAAAAAACTAGAGTATATGAAGCTATATTTTTATATAATCAAGGTTTCATTACCAAATTAAAAGTTTTAGATGTATTAAACATTCAACAGGATTTTACAAATGTCGAGCGTTGGAAGAAATAGATCATGCGCATATTAAGAAAGCGAAATAGGCAGTTTTACAATGAACCATAGAAGCTAGAATTAAAAAAAAAATTAAAATGTAGACAAGAAGATGACCTTGTAGATACCAGAAATCCAAGTTGTGGTTCTGGCACATATTAGTTAATAGTAAATTTTTACTTTAAATCCCCTTTTCTTAAAAGTGTAAATTTCAACACAAAAGGAACATTTTTGAAAAAACTATTTAATTTATAGCTTTGAGAAACTTTGCACATGTGTTTAATGAGAGCACATATTTTAATGAGAGATTTTGTCAAAAAAATTATTCAAAAAAATTTTATGGATTAAAATGTACAAGAATTTTTATCGTTTTAAAATTTTTAACGTGTTACTCTAAATATGATTTTTTTAAAAAAAATTAATCAAAATTTTGAAAAATGCTCACATTAAAATAATAAAAACAATACAATAAATCTACAAAAAAAAATTCATGACTGTACAACTTGTCAATTTTTCAAAAATGTTCCTTAAATTTGGTCATTTTTAACATTACGGAGAGAGAGAGAGAGAGGGAAAAGGCTGCGTGAAGTGACCCCCTTAAAAAATCGTTAATTTACTGAAAGTAAACAAAAAAATACATTCTGACATAATAAAAAAATAAAATACACATTTACACTGATATAATACACTTATAAATGTATCATTACTTCACACAATGCATTTTATAATTAATTTAACAAAACTAAGTTAAGAACGAGTTTACTAATTACCCATGAGCTTGTCATGTATAAAATTATATACAAAAACTAACACTTATCTTGATAATTTTACCGTTTATAATTAATCCCTCAAATGCCCATTAAAATTTACACGATTCACTCCCCAATGCTACATTTCCCACGTAGGGGAACGTATATGATGTTATTAGAGGGAGGAGAAAAGGAATAAAAATAAGAAAATCCTTTGAAATAGGTTAATTCTTCGCAAACACTCTCTCTCTCCTTTATTGCATTCTAAAGCCTTCGGTATAATTTTATAGATAGCAGTGAACAGAAAAGATAGTACTTTGGAAAGACGTATATATACGTCCGGGACAATTAATGCTTTGGTTGAGCGAGACGTTTATGTACGCCGGTGGCACTTAAGGAAACTCCTATTGCATATAATCCTATTGTTTTAGTGTCAAAGTATAGTTCTACTGAATTCAATACATTGTTATTTGTATGGAGAAGGGGGGGAACGCAATGAAAATTATGGTTGAATATTGGGTCGTAAATATTGAAAGTTTGAGAAGCACTGAATTAACACATACGCGCGTTCACACACACAAATATATGTCTTAAAATCAAGCTTTTCTTATCTTATAAGCTAAAAGAGAAAAGAAAGCATATTACAAATTCTCATTAGGAAACATATTTTTACTGTATAATATATTTTAGTTTTCATAAAGAAAATTACATTTACAGCAACATTGTTGCTCTGTAGAGGAGTTGTTGCACGTTAAAACTACCGAGGCTCAAATTCCTCACATTTATGTGGTGCGGAAATTTAGAGAGTGGTGTGCCGTGTCAAGTTTCGACCTCATCACTTGACCATGATTCGAAATTACGGTATCCTCCCCTCATAGCCCGTGTGCCTTTGAAATATAACATTTGCAAACAATCAGTCAATCAACCAGGCAGGGTATTAGGACAAAATCCATTTTAACTTTTACATTTCTACGAGGGTTGATCAGAAAAAAAGGTGGCAAGTCGAATAAAGAAATATTTTTTAACAATAGACAGAAAATACAAAAAGGAATTAAGAGGTATACGTGCCTATCACATTTCGACGTAATCACCAAGTCTATTAAGGCATTTGTTAGAAGGCAGGACCAACTTGTTTAACACGTTTTGGTAGAAATCAGGTTCCTGTTCATTGAGCAGGGTCTCGGCGGATGTTTTCACTGCACTGTCTTGGAATATCGCAGCACATCAGAAACGATATGTTGCACGCTACCATAGCTCAATCCCAGCTCCGACGAGATTTCACTAAGAGTTACCCATCCATCATTTTGAATCGTTTGTTCAATTTGTGTCGTATTAACTTCTGTCGTTGAAGAACTTGGCCGGCTGTTCCCTGCCATATTGCGGTTTCGTCATCCTGTTTGCCTGATTGAAAAGAGTGACACCATTTCGCTACATGTTGTCTGTTTATTGCTTCTTCACCATAAGCTGCCCGATTTGACTGTGAATGGCAGATGTGGACACATTCTTTGCCCTTAAAAATCGAATCAGGGCTGGCACTTCCAAATGAGGCCAATTTCCTAAGCTCTAGCCATTTCCAATCGTCCTGAATCGTCTGGGAACTTTCACTACCTACCCGCAAATCAGCTGTATGATAAGTAGCGTCATTTGTCTCCAATCTGGGGAAACAAAATTTCTCTACAGTATGTAGTTTCAAATGCTGCGGCTGTTATCTTTTTTTTCTGATCATCCTTCGTATGTATAAAAATGTGCAAATTTTTATTTAACTAATATTTTCAAGTAAAAATTATAAGAAATAATATAACGTGACGATTAAAGTATAATTTGATTCTGGTTTCACTTTTTTTTTATGTCTAGACTTCGTAAGAATATTGTGACCTTTTCAAATTAACATGGACCAGCCTTAATTTTTTGAGCCGCACTTTTTGATTGCATGATTATACTTAAAAGAGGTAATTTTAGAATTGAAAGATGTGAATCCCTTGTCACAAGTATTTCAAGAATTTTTTCTGTAGCATAATTTAATAGACGTCGTTATACACACACACACGAGGGCTCTAAATCAATTTAAAGCATTACTTTCAAACCTAGTCTTTTTTAAAGTAAATAATGGATTTTTATTAAACATTTTACTCCAGCATTATTTTAATTACTCGGTTAAAAGGTTGCATTATCATATTCAATGCCATTTTCGATTTGAATCCTGTTCTAAAACAATATGGATTAAGAGACACAATTTTTATGGGAAAGAGCAGATTTAATTCTTTTAAATATTTTATTTACATAGTGTATTGATTAGGTAGGCTTTCATACATTTGATTTTAGTAAGTTCTTAAAAAAATCTGAAACTCATAATGTAAAATATTTGCTGTAAGAAAAACTCCTCGTAACAATATAAATATTTCACAAAAATTAATTTTCAAAAAAATGATGCTTCCGTCTTTTTAGTCTGGCTTAATTTCCGTTAAAATGTTACTTAAACAAGTTTTTTTCCCAAAAATTTGCAGAAATTATGCAAAGCTTAAAGCAATTTTTTTCTTTGAGAGACATCTTTCTTAATTCAAACTAATTTATCTCATTTTTTCAATGAAGGAATCCTTGTAAAATATTTGAATAATGGTCTCAAATTTAACAGCTTTAAATGGATAACTTGAATGCATAAAAAGCCACAAAAACTTCATTTTTATTATCGATTTGTACGGGATACAAGAAGATAATAAATCTTTTCAGTTTATTTTTCCCTAAAAGTTTAAGTAGATTTTATTTTACAAAAAGTTTTTAACTTATCAAACAGCAAAGAGAGATCAATTAATTAGAGTACTTATTTTAGATTAAATATTAGATAAGTTTAAAAGAAATCCTGTTTCCCCTTAACCAAAAAGTGACATTCTGTATTATTCTATTATATCAATCTTTTCTAAATTGTCAAGCTTGAATCAAGTTTAAAAGTACTTAACAATTGTACATTAATATTTTATAAAATTCCATTTTATTTTAAAACTCAATAATACAATCATATTTAATTACTAAAACTATGCTACTTTACTTTCACTCAAGTATAGTAAAATTTCAAGGTCTTTAATACATATCTTGAATAAATATTTTAATATTCATCATAATTTAAACAGTTTTTCTATTCATTAAATAATTAAATTTTAAATGAATTGTATGGAAAGATGCATTATTCATCAAACTTTTTTCATTATATTTATATATTATATATATATATATTATGTGTTTTTGTTGTGTGTGTGTGTGTGTGTGGTGTGTGTGTGTGTGTGTGTGTGTGTGTGTGTGTGTATAATGGTTCTTTCGCGGTCTGATCTTGAGATGTTTTAGGATTTATTAGTCTTCTTTTTAATTTATTTGCTGCTATATATATATACGTATCATTTTTCACTATCTAAACATTTACTAAGTGATTAAAAAGATTCAAAATTTTATCGTTTCCAATTTAAAAATACTGAAAAAATCTAAGATTATCAAATGTATTTTTCTATCTTATAATAGAAAATTTGAACTATAGATATGATATAAGACCTTTCATTAAATAGTTTTATTTTTTCACAACATTTAAAATAATAACCTGCAATAATTCCTTGACAAGCAACTATTTTCCTTTTAAAATAATTCCCTTGAGGTTCCAAATGCTTAACTAATTTATATTCTAAGTAAATTTTTGTATTATTACTTTAATGGATTTTTATGATTCTTAAAATACATCAAATTAAAGCATTTACTGTTTTCTCCTTTAGAATAAATTGCAATAAATGTTTATCTTCACTCACTAGCCATGTCTTACGAAGTTAAGTTATCTAACCCCATAATCACATAAAAATATTAAAATTTGCTTCTTAAGAAAATATTTATTAGCTTAAAGCTGCAATTGGTTTTTCGATGACTCTACAATAAATATTTATCAAAAAATTAACATAAAAATTGTATCAATTTTTCTGTAACTATCTTTTTTTTTCTTAACTGATATATATAAAATAGCACACACTAAGTTTTACTATACATTTATTTCAAAATAAATATTTTCTTCTCTGTTGCTTTTCTACAGTAGCTTATTTTTTACTTTGTGATCAATACATAGTACAAAGCATCACCAAGATTGTAAAACCTAGTCTTTTACAAACACGTACTAAAACTGTCCTCGCCAAGCGTAAAAATGACTGGACTAACCTCTGAACCAATTTTCAAACAAAAAAAATGTCTCAAATTTCATTATAATTCTCAACATTTGTAATAAACACTGTATTTTCGTACTATCGCAACCATATTGACGTCATTGAATAAAATCACACGAATTCTAAAACGGGAATACGCTGATGGGAATATGGAGCTCGTTGTCGAAAACTGAAATGTGAAAAGTAATAATTATAAATAAATAATAATTGATAAAGAAAACAATCACTTATTTTTATTACTTAATTGTATTTTTTTCTTATTATTAATTTAATTTTATATTTTATATTATTATTATTAATTTATAATTATATTATATTATATTATTACATAATAATAGTAGTATAAATATATTATTTTTTCATTTTGTTATTTAATTTTATTATTTAAAATTCGATAAATCCCAGATTCGCGTTTTAGTATTTGAGCTTGCCATATCAACGAACGGTTAGTCTTAGAATGGCCGCAAGTTGACAAATATGAAACAAAGCACATGGTTACCAATTCAGCTCATGCTACACGTGTGAAATCGGGGTTGTTAATTTGGTGAGTTTTCTTGAAAGTTGAAAAGGTTGCCAAAGTACGTAAGAAATAAAAAAACATTTATGTTTATAATATAACACTATGTTTTTAAAATTTGAAAGCATTCCATAAATAGGCAATTTTCCCTTTGATGTGTAAAGGGAAGTTTTATTTAGCATTGAAAAAAAGAAACAAAATACAGAACACAGATTTTTTACCAGAAAAAATAGATCAAATTGGATAAAAATGCTCATTATGTAATAATAAATACTCTCTCAATAGAATCGAACTATGGTATTAATATTGAAGATAACTTTTTTGTCGAAAAAAATTTTCTGATTTTGAGTCCAACTCTCGATTTTTTTTGATGACAGCTCAAATGTAGCTTAACTGTTGCTTAAGCCCTCAGGCATCTTTTATATGGCTTAGTTCTTATACAAAATACTACAGTTTATTTATACACTAAGGCAAATTGTTCTTATTTCTAACCCATTTTAATAATTTTAAAATCGTTTGTTCCTTTGTCAATGTGGTATTTTTCTTAATAATCTCCAGGGTGGTTAAAATTAAACTGATGGTACTCAAATTTCCGTTGCCCTGGTTATACTGCGTGGATTTGAAAGAAATTTCTGTGTTACACAGATCATGAACCGAGGTTAAGCTAAAAAAATAATGGCTAGAAATGTTGATGACACCAATAAATGCGAAAGAACACAGTGACCATGGTGCTGGACAAGAAAAAACGCGCATTAATCGTAAAATTGTTTTATCAGAATGTGATGGTAGGGCTCTAACCACACTTCATATTTTTGAAGGTTGATAATTTTGAGAAAAGGACCCATGTCTGTAAATTTTGTTAAAAACGTGATTCGATTATTTTTTGTTTTATTATTATTTTTAAATCTGTTTTCTAAGAGTCATATCGGGAAGAGAAAAATGGGCCACTAAGTAGACTATTGTGGAAGAAGTAGCAATCGCAACAGGAAAGTAACACTCTTCGGTTCTCAAAACACCACAGTCAGTGAACACGTTGTAGCACGGGAATGGGACATTCCTTGGTCAACCATATGTATGTATTCGTACTAAGTATTAAAGCTTTTTCCTTACAATTTGCAAGTTTCCTTACAATAATAAATAGATTGATCATTCTACACGTTGTTTTTTTCTTCATTTTGCAAGAATGCATATATGATGAGCTAAAACCATCATATATGCAATGGATAGACTTAACTCAGTCTCAAAATGCCACTGTTAGTACACGCGCTGTAGAGCGGGAATTAGAGGGGACAATAAAGACTCAGAACTCCCTCATACAAGGTACCACCGATCCTCATCCCGTGCAAGAACACATGTGACATTCACCAAATGTAGCTATGGTCTGGATTCACAGACAATTTCATTATAAATCCTATTTTTAGAAAAGTTCACACAGAATGGTTTTGTTAAATGTACAACCAGAAGTGAACAGTACATCAGACATTTGAAGGAATAGGTTGCCACTGCATTAAGACACCACTGTGTTAGTGTACGACGGAGCAATTCATCAATGACTAAGCATTCAAAAACAATTATTCGAGAGAACTTCTCGATGAACATGCCATCCTGTGTACTTTTCGTATTACAGGATGACATCCCTGTGACATAGATCTGAATCCTAGTGACTTATGGCTGTGGAGCTTTCTCAAAAATCATGTGTATCAACCGCAAGGTAATAATCATTTGGAATTAAAAGCCAGCATCGTCTGTCTTGTTTCTCTCACTCCTTGAGAAATTTTGCGCAATTGCATTGATAGTGCTCTGATGCGCTTTTGCATGCTATTAACCGATAAAGCATGCATATCGAGTATCTAGCAAGGGTTATGGATGTAATAAATAAAATTGTTTTTAAACTGAGGTTTTACGATTTACTTCATTGTAGCACCATCTACCGTAATATTTCAACTATGTACTTCCAAATTCGGTTCCATGATCTACATAACATATATTTGTAGTTTCCATTGTATATTCACAGAGTAACCAGAACTGTGGATCTCTGAATAGTGCCAGTTTAATTTTAATCACCAGCATAATAAACTTAACAATTTAACTCATGTTAATGTACTACAAAAATTTTCCTCTAATTACAGGATACTAAACACTATTCTAAAATAACTTAAAAATTTTTAGAACAATGTTTTTAAAACCAATTTTAACAAGTTTTAAGAGCTTCCGACAAAACACTCTTAGATACATTCAAGAGAAAATGAAAAGATAACCGAAAAACTATTTTAGACTTCTTTTCAGGATACCGTTTTTTAACTCTTTTTTAATCAACTTCCTACTTTCAAAATATTCCAGTTCCTTTAGAAAGCTTTTCGATACTTTTTTGCTTGCTGAAGTGCTCTGTGACAACTTTTACAGGAAGATAATTAACCTTTTTAAGGAAAAATCGTGCTTCAAATATTTCGCCTCTTTTTTTTTTTAGCATAATTGAACAAAACTATTTATAAATATCAGTGTATTCATACTATGTATAAATTTGAATGTTTGCTTTTGTATTTTTGTATTAGCATCTTATACGAATCCACACCCTTGAGTCGTATCTCACCAAAAAATTTAGGGAGCTTTGCTGATGCTTCGAAGAAAATGTAAGTGTAGCTCTACCGTGGGAATATACAATCCTTAAACATGAAAGGGAAAATTTTAATTTATTTTTGGTGAATTTTTTCGATTTCTTTTTTCATTGATTTATTTAAGGCAGTTAAAAAAATGATTGTTGACATTTCACCCGTATAAAGAACAGGAACTTCAAATGCCATTCAGCAGCGATTCTATTTGTTTTTAATAAACATTTTTTTTAACTTTTAAGTTAGCGATCCCTTTTGTTTTTGGCAACAGTTTGCAATGAAAATTTATAATAATTTGAAAACCCATCGTGTTTTAGGAGAAACGCCTCTGTTTTTGTATCAAATTCAGGAATTGAAAATAAAGTGGAAAAACTATAAGAGACTTAATTGAAACTTAATTGTAGACCAAAGGTATTCAGATGTTGGTAATTCAGAAAATGTGTACATCGATTCACTAAATTGAAGAACAAAAATCATTGTGGGTCAACAAGTGATTGCTTAAACTTTTTACTGAAATTAATGTTTTTAACTTCATGCAGAAGGGTTTTTTTTTCAAACAATAATAAAAGAAAGTCCTATTCTAAATTTTCTGTTCAGTTTACTTGCCTCTTTTATCTTTTTTTCTTCTATCTCTTTTTTTATATCAGTCAGGGAAATATCAAGGATATTTCAGTTATTTATGTAATTGACATTGCTATTTTATTTACTAGACCGTTCTTTCTTTGGAGTATAATTTGCAGTTTATTTAAAATTATTCAAAACATTATTTAAAAATTAAACCTCAGTATAAGCTTTTTAACCTTGTACCTCGATTGTTCCATTTTTTCCATTCATCCGTGTGAAGAACAGGTTCATCTGCTAGTATAACTGTAAAAAAAAATTTATTGTTATTGTAAGAAAAATTCTTCAAAATTTTGACCTTTATTTTGAAATAACTCGTATTGCATAATAAATGAAATTCTATACCTGCAGCAAAAATAATACATTTTTCCACTTCATTTACAAATGTACAGCTATTTTCAACTGAATGCAGAATTCCATTTCTAATACAAACACAAAGTTTTAAAATAAGTTTCACAAATGATAAGCAAAGAAATATATAATATTTTAAAGTGTTCTTATTTTATGATAAATTATCGTCAAAAATTACAAATACATTTGAGTTTAAAAGTATAATTATATATTGTCACTTTTGTAAATAACTCTTAGGACTCATCTTTGTCAAGAGAATTATACTAACGTCACACTTTTAAGAAATAGGACGGAATACGCAATTATGAGCCTCAGTCAAGGGACACGGACAGCACCTGAGTTGGCACAACTTCTCCAAACTACCACACCATGCCTATGGGAGAACTTTTAGCTCGACAGATTTAATGTGCATCAGTCCCTTCTACACAGTGGGTATTCAGTGAGGCACCAGGACTTAACTTTTTTTAGTCAAAATAAACTACTGAGTTATAAGATTTCACTGACTTAGCTATAAAGAAAAAAATTTAAAAGTCTAAAAAGTATTCATTTTAAGGCTACCTAAGCAATCTTTAATTGGTTTTTAAAAAAAAATTTGTGGACTAAATAACAATAAATAACTCCTTTTTGCTTTAAATTTAAATACAAGACAAAGATTTTTTTATTTATATGCAGATATAATTTTTTCCCCTCCTACAGAATAGTAATTTAATCATGGTTCAAATTTTGTTTGTTGGATGCATTTGCAAATTCAAAACACTCTTAAAGTAAATTATTGGCATTATAATTATGTAGGCAATAGTAAAAATTTACTTTTATTAAATCTATCTTTCATTTTACTTTTATTAAACTTAAACCATTTGACTTAGGTGAATTGTCATTTATTTCTCATCTGGTTAGCATTATTACGTGTAAGTTTTTGCTTAATTTTTCCTTAACAAAATTATTTTTTATATTCACCTCTTTGTAAGAGACCTTTCTTTTCATACTTTAATTTTATTTTACTGTCCGATGCAAAATACACGTGTGTTAGTTTTAGGCCTAACTTTTCAACATGGCTCTGTTTTTTCTATTATGTCAAAAATTTCTGCTATACGAGGAAGGTGGATCCGTAAAGTATACTTAACCCTAATTTTGCTGGTCCTAATTCAGCAACAGCTTTATAAATCATAATAGGACTCCACTTTAGTCCGTAGATTCTTTTGGTTTCTTCCATTTTAATGTTCTAACTCTGTTTCCTGTTATACGTACGTTTATTCAAATATAGTACAATATTCATTTCCAACATTTATTTTATAGTTATGTTTCTTAGAATCTGGTTTCTATCATTTATCTTTGTTGGTTGTATAATTTTGTCTTGTTATTTTATTTCATTTTATATATATATATATATATATGTGTATGTGTGTGTGTGCGTGTCTGCGTGTGTGCGTTTAAAAGATCACAAAAATTTAGATGGAATATAAGCTTTATGTTTTTGGAAACCTTTATCTATATGTGAAGCCCAGTGGCTGAGTGGTAATGCACCACAGGTCCGAGGTTCAAACTCCGGGCTGGACAAGAATGACTCAGCCTTTCTACCCATCAGTGGGCTGATAAATGAGTATCAAGCTTGGTTGGGAACTTGACACTTGGAGTTTCACGTCGAACTGACCACTTGACCGGAAATCAGCTCATGCACCTCAGGGCCCAAGGTCACATATACTGAAATGGGCACAGTAGGCCTTGGCCGTCATGGGCTGTTGAGCCACTGAGTTTAGTTATTTTTTTTATATAAATTTCATTTTTTTTATTTGATTGACTCTTTATCTCCCTCTATTTTTCTTATCTTCTCTGAGATATGTTCTTTTTAAAAAACATATTATACACAGATTTATAAAAAAACAAGTAAAAATGCTAATTTAAGATTTAATTTTTTTTTCCTTACACGATCTGTGGGACGCATTAGTCTAAACATATTGAACAAACCTATCTCAAATATAGAAGAGAAGGATTTTTGTGTTCATTATATGCATCCTATTTCAACCTTTTTTTACGAGTTAATTTTTTTCGCCTTTCCTTAATTTTTTTCTCGTCTTGATGGTCTAACGATATGCAACGTAGTTTTATTTTCGTGTACTTTTATCATACAATTTATATTGGTTACTGTTTCTTTTTTCTTTATTTTCTGCATCAGATATCGTCAGGAAACTAAATATTGATCCTAGAAAAATTATACCATTCAAAACATTTTTACTTTGCGATTTTTTTTTTGATGCAAGTTTATGAATCGAATAAAAAGATTGCATCAAAAAAGACAATATCGTATTAAATATCTATTCAATAACTTTTGCAAAAAATTATATTAATAACATAAGGAGGCTTTTAAAAGTGAAATAAGAGAAAGAGATATTAATTGTCTTTCATTTTGTTGCAAGAAGAATAATTCAGAATATTTTAAGAGCTGCCTCCTTGATATATGAAAATTGATACTTTAGGGCAGTACTTTGGAAAGTAACTGCAAAAATACATGTCCCTGATATAAAAATGTATAAGATAATCAATGCCTGAGCATTATAAAACGATTATGCTGATGATATTTATATTGAATGGTTTGGTTAAAATTCAGACTATCTTTTAAGAAACATGACTTTTTAAATACTTAACAAAACTTTTTTTTCAACTTCTCCAGCTGGCTTTAGCCGATACACATGTAAGGATTGTAGAATTTTGCTATTTTAAAAAACGCAGAGATAATGCCTTACTTAATCCAGCTTAGCTTTCAAAATTTTTCGTCGTACACCCTACATTTTTTCTATGTAGTCTAAACACACACAAATAAATCATACTGATTGTTAAGAATTTTAGGTCAAAAATATACACTATACAACGGCAAGAAAGAGTGACGCTACTCTGTTTATTCTTATATTGGGTTTTTCAGAAAGTAATGTCCTTTTTTTCTGTGAAAATGAAAAACAATTTTCATGCAGTGAATAAATATTATATATTATCCATTCTGGACCGATACCTTTTGCCATCTTTCTGACAGTAGCGTGAATCCATGCTCATAAAATGTTTGTTCTTTGCAGGCAAAAAACTGATCCAGGTGATTTTTGACCTCCTCATTTAAAGTAAAGGTTTTACCATCTATAAAAAATAATTTGTAGAAACCTGAACAAATAATAATCAGAAGGTACCAGATTTGGAGAATATGGTGTGTGTGTGTGAGAAAATTTATAATAAATTAGTAAACAAGTATGACATTTCTTCAGCTCTTACAATTCTAGAAGAACACATTTATTTTAAGGATTAATATAACAGCCTTCCACCCTTCTTTTCAATCATTTCTAAGTGAGTGGTGAGTGAGTGAATATTAACGTCCCACTGTCTACTCGAAGGCTTTTGGGGACGGTCCACGTAATTTTGAATCATGGTCAAGTGACGCGGACGACACCTGAGCCCCTCTCCTAACTACAACACCACACCAACGGGAGGACGTTTGAGCTCTCGACAGATTTAACGTGCATTGCTCCCCTACACGGCGGGTCTTCAGTGGTACTGGGATCGAACTCATGACACTCTAGCCACGACCCGATCCTAGACCACTTGGCTACCGCGGCCACTCAATCATTTCTAAAAGAAGTTAGTTAAAAACGGAAAAATGCGATTTTAGAAAAAAAAAGTTCATCAACAGTAAGAATCTAAAGATTAAGAAGCGAAGATATATAACTAAAGGATGATAGTGTGTGTGTGTGATGTTGAAAACGTTTTTAAGTTTTTTTTTCTTCATGTTAAATAAAATAAATTTTGCAAATATTTATTTCTAAATAACCTAGAAAACCATTATTACACACAAAAAAATTTAAAAAGAATTTTTTCAACTGTTTTCATTTGAAGTTTAAAATAATTGCGTGAAAAAGAAAAGTGAAATCTGAAGGTCAAAAACGAAATCTTTCCAGAGAAAAGTAGTGTAGCATCATTTAAATAATAAATAAATACAAATGAATAAAAAATTACCAGTTAATTTATTAATCTGTAATAGTTTTAGAGTTTTAATGTATACATCTCAATACACAAAAACATAAGTAGGGCTTCAATTATTAATTATTTATACGAAAGGAAAGATGTCTTAGGCATTATTCTTGGAAAAAGTATTCCACATTCTTACTCTTGAATAGTTTTTTTTTCCTTTCGAACTACTTTCGTGTAGGTTAAAATAACAACGGCATTAATTACTTTCTCTTCATTATTATTATATTCGTTAATAAAAAAAACATTAACATGACTAAGAATCGTAGGTGTTTGCCCCAAGGAATACCGGAGAATCCTTTAGGAATCGCCTGTCTTGAGATTGAATAAACTTAAAAGCTGTTGATCAGCCGACACTACTAAAATTCCCTTGACTCTGCCCACCAAGTTTACCAAAATGTTACCTTACTTATAAAAAGCTCACACTAATTACCGTTAACTATTTATCATTAAGTTGAACGAAATACAAGAGCTCTGGCATACAGAATTTGTCTCTAGAGTAACTCTTTTTCTAGAAAATCACTTATTTCGAACAAGCAAGTCTTTTTCTCCCAACATAATTTCTTTTTTTTTCTGTGATAAAAACGTAAATTGTCGGGGATAATTTTTATTTTCTTTTGCTTTTATAGATTAATTAATTATTCGACTCTTAGTCTCCGAGTTTTTACCTGTTTTTTATAGAAATTGATATGATGATACGCACTTATGTATTAGTAACTTTTGACTTTATTTCCTGCGGCATTCTATACGAAATTTTATGCGTGTGTGAGTATAGGATAATATTAAGATTCTATAAATAAAACCTTACCTTAAAGCTTTTTACATCGATGGGGTATTTCTACAATTAAAAATTTGGGGATTTTTTGCATATATTTTAATTTTTATGAATGTTATTAAGATAAGCTAAAATTCCAGGTGTTCAAAAATTATTTGTTATACTTTATTGTGTAAAGGTGTTGGAAAGATTGAAACGAAACAAAATTATATTTTTAAAATGAGGTGCATTTATAAATATTTAATCTCAAGGCTGTTTTAGTTCTAAAAAATTATTAATTGAAGTACAAGATTGAATTACTATTTTTAGAAAGTTTCAAGAACCAACTATGCGTTTCCTAAACTTTTAAAGCAATTTTTTTGGTTGTAATAATAACATGTAAGGCTCATTATAGGGACATAATGATCTTGACACAAGAAATAAAAATTGTGCAGTGTTACTTCAAAAATTATTTTTTTAAATCAGTGTTCACAGATAAAAAGAATCAAAAGTATCTTCATCCTGTTGTCGTGCCCCTGTCCTATCTTGGACTGGGTTCACATTGCCCGGCGTGTCTCTAGGTGTGGAAGGAAACGCACACATATTATCACCAACGAAAGCCATAATTACAAATATTTATTAACAACACACATATAACAACTACAAGTAGAAACCCTGGAGTGATTATCTAAACCCTATATTAATCCTGATACTCAAATCTAACATTCAATTCTAACCTTTAAAATTATTATTCGCTGCTAGGTAATCTCAGCTATCAGAATTGACAAAGGAGACGAACCCTTACCAACGTCAGGTCGGTACTAAATCTAATCTCTTTGATTCTTTCAATGATTAATAATATCAAATACTCTATCCAATACGCGCTAAGCTCGCTGGAGAGATCCGTAGACGATACTTACAACTAGTTTGGCAAATCCTTCTCCTATTTTTCTTACTAAATCTGGACTTTATATAGTCGAACTCATTAGCATATCACTATCTCGTGTTTTTTCCGAGGAGGCTTGGAAATAGAATAATTGCTAGCCCCAAAGTTATCCAAGAGGATTAATGGAAGATTGACGTGAATAGACCCGTCACACTGTGGTGAAAATAAAATATAATTCAAATGTCGCCAAGATTGTTATGGACATTCAACAGCAAATATTACACTTGCTGATAGAAAATTTCTTAAAGAATGAAAATTTAATTTGTAGCACTGTCTGCAAAATAAACAGTGATGTCTTTTTATTTTCAAATTCTTTAAAAAGAAGTTGTTCAGAAATTAACATAATACTTTTATCATTTAAAAATAAAATTGTTAATATATTAAATTTTAATGTATTAAAAATATTAATATGTTTTATAAAAACATTATAATTATTATTATGCTTTTATTTAAACAATTTCTCTTAAAATGAGCGTTCATGTATGTATTCTTCTACAAATCCTTTTTCAAAGATACGTTAGTCATGTTTATCAATACAGTTTTGCACTATATTCATCGTGTTGAAGAAAAAAGCTATATTAATCTCTATTACTAGACTAATGATCAAAGTTTTTGGATTTTGTTGAATATCTGTAACTACTGGACTGATTTTCAGGAAATTTGGTATGTATGTAGGGCTGATATAACGTAAAAAAATAGTCATTCAACAGTTAAAATACACACGCATGATCGTAACACTAATCGAAATCGGAAGGTATTAAATAGCAGTTGAAGAATATAACAAAAAAATTGGTTAATAGGAAGTATAGTCCCCTCTTTCAGATAAACAGGCATTTTATAACCGCGATTTTATACCAGAAATAGGGGAATTTATGAATTCTTCTACAAATAATATCAAACTCGTTCGTCAACTCTGTTTTCAGGCTTTGGATGGTTCTAGGAGGGAAGTTGCATATTTCAATTGCGCTCTTCAGAACGTCTCAGGCATATTCTATATATAAGAGCTCTGGTGATTTAACAAGATAAACCATTCGGCGAACATCCTCACTTTCCAGAAATTCATCGACCAGATATGTCTCGCGTTGCCATCCATTAAGATAAAATCAGGGCCAACTGTGCCTGTGATAAGGCGAACACAGGGCTCCGGACCTCATCCCTATACCTCACAGTGCATCTTGCAAAGACATAGAAGTGTGTGCGGCCATCCAAATGTGATGCCTGCCCAAACCATCAAGCTTCCGCTATTGTAATGGCTGATTTTTCGGATATTGGATGGCAGGTATCAAGGTCCCTGGTTCTTTCCAATATATTCTAGCTGTACTTTCATATGAAGAGAACCGAATGGATTGGCCAGTTAGATTCCCAGATCTCATCCGTGTAAAACATACCTGAGACGTTCTGGAGAGGACAATTACAACTCGTAAACCTCCTCCAAGGCCTGAAAAGTTTCTGAAGGAGTGAAGCCACAGGAACTCATAAATTGTTTCCAATACAAAATCATGGTGTGAGGCCTAAGTTAAAGAGATACCCTATCTCATATTAACCCGTTTTTGTAATATTCTGCAGCTGCTGTTTAATACCTCCCGATTTCGATGAGTGTTTAGCACGATCATGCGTATATATTTTAACTGCTGAATAATTATTATATTTTTTGCATTATATCAGCCCTATTTACGTACCAAATTTTATTAAAACCTGTCCAGTAGATCTAGAGATAATCGAGAAAATCTAAATATTCTCTTAATTTTGATCACCCCTATAGTTAGTTCCCTATATTATATTCTTTCTTCCGTTATGTAGCAACTTTAGAAAACACAAAAACTGTGTTAGTTTTTAAGCTATACTTTTAAAACTCACTCTGATGATCGATAATATCTTAAAAGAATCCTAAGCTCTGATTAAAAATTCGATTTACAAATATTTTCATTATATTAACTAAAACAATTAAATGACCCTAGAGAAACGGGATTGAGAAAAGAAAAAAAACACCATAGACTAGAAATACTTATCTTTAATTAATATGCAGAAAGTATTCCAAGAGTAATCTAATGGAAACAAATTGCTACGAAAAGAAAACATTAAATTATATTTTAATTGGTCTACATTTTCTATTTTATAATAAGAAAGATAAATGAATCTTGCTCGTAAGAAACTAAATTAGTGAGTTCATACCTTTTTTCATTTCGGTTTTCTATAAATACGTGGCATGTCCGGAAACTAAGTATTGTTTCGTTCTACCGCAGCCGCAGTGTTAGTTTTGTAATTCAATACTTAATCTAGAGTTTCTCAAACTGTAGGGAAAGGTAGTTATTTCCGAAAAGTAGAAAATAAACGATTATTTATATAAAAACATTATTAATTTACTGAAAGGAAACAAAGAATACATCTTGACATAATAAAAAATAAAATACCTATTTATACTGATATAATACACTTATAAATATATCAGTACTGCATAATGTCTTTGATAATTAATTTAACAATACTAAGTTAAGAACAAGTGACTCCATGGGCTTGGCATACATAAAGTTATATCTTGATAATTTGTACGGTTTATAATTAAATTCGTATTGTAGCTTTAGCGTCAAAGTACGTTATTATTGAATTCAATGCATTGTTATTGTATAGTGAGGGGCGCGATGAAAATTATGATTAAAAATTGGGTCACAAACATTGAAAGTTTGAGAAGCACTGACTTAAGTACACATGCTTCTTGTCAATTGACAGTCCAATAACACTATTACAGCCGGAATGTTTAAGTTTACTCTTATTAATAAGCATTCAAAATGTTAAAGACGATTGCCAATCTCGCCACTGTTAATAACGTTCTGTAGTTCGTTTTTTGAACAAAATGAATGTTAATCCACTTGAAATTCATTTTCAGCTTGTACAGATCTGTGGTAAGAATGTAGTGAGTGGCGAAATGGGGAGAAAGTGGATTCGACAATTCAATGATGGGTTCAAAAAGAACCAATGCTCCTGGCAAAACCAGAAGTGGACGGCCTTCTGTTGTCGATGATGGTTTGTGAATGAGAACATTCGTGAAAATTGATGGTTCACAATAAGATTGCTTTGTGATAAGTTTCCACAAAGAGCTGTTCAGCAATGATTCTCTTTAATAAGGCATCTTTCTTTAGAGAGGGAATAGACAAGAGTTGGTATCCCGATATGAAAATTGTCTGAACAATGGTGGTAACAATGCAGAAAAATAGTTTAAACATGTTCTTACATGTAAACAAAAAGGTTTTTTTTGAAAAAAGACTTTTTTATACATTTTTTTTCCAAAATGGTACTTAGTTTCCGGACACGCCTCGTAGTTAAGATATTTAATATCATTATTAAAAATTAAAACCATAACTCTTCAAAAAAATTTAATACATTCTAGGAATTAAATTAACTCTAATTGAAAATATTGAATAATACTCACAACATGGAATAATTTTAAAAAGAATATTTTTAAGGAGTAAATGCAACACAAAATTTAGATCAAAATTAATTTTATTGAATTCTTTAGCTACATTACAATTGATTGATTAAAAGCAATAGGAAGGCTGATGGCAACGGATCTTGTAGTTTTGAGCCATGGGGACACATGACCCGGGTACCCAGTCTCCAAACATACGCATTGTAATCGATAATGATCAGAATTTAGTAAAAATAATATCAGCAAAATAACAAGCTTCGCTGTAACAATTCTATCCCCAATTATACCTTACTTTGCTCTAGTACCTTTTCCTGGACGTTGTAAAGTGATAGAGATTATCAAAAACGATTTTCTTACTTGGTGAGAAAATAAAGGAAAAAGAAAAGCAGTGTTTGCTATGAAAAAAATGACATAAGGGTTCATTGTTGAGTTCATGATAAAAGAAGACAGGAAATTTAAGCAGTGAAGTGTGGAAAGATCGTAAGCGGCTTATAGCTGTTTCTGCAGGAATGGTTTCCTGAAAAGGAGGCAAGAAAACTCATTAAGGCATTTTTCATTAGGATTTGTTGCACATGAGATCCCCTTTACAATATATTCGGTTAAACCTTCATTTTGATAACAAAAAAGTTTTCCTGTGATATCTCTTTGATTGATTTATATATAAATTGTTATTTTTATTAATTTATCGAGCTTTTCAGGTAGCTGAAAGAATACGAATTATTTTGAAGTGCTTTCTAAGTAGCAACTTTCGGTTTGATGTACAATCTGACCCCGTTTAACAAAGTCAATGAATCCCGAAAAAAAGTTCGTTATGTGGAAGATTCGTTAAATAGAGATATTTTCCCCTTTTAATCTACTTTATAAAAAACATAAAATAAATTTTAAATTCATATATACTATAAATTATTTTAAAAAGGTAATTATTCCCACCTTTTTGCACGTTTATATCTATTTATTATTTACATAAAAAATAAATCTGCACGAAAAACAAGAACAAGCAATATAAAAAAAAATGTTAAGTCAATTCCTACTTTGGGATGAATAGAAAGTATTTTATTAACAATTGAAATTTGAACAAGATATAAATATATATATAAGAAGCAAGTGAACTAATAGTAGGAATTGAAAAAAGAACATGATTTGTCTGCATTGTTGTAACAATGTACACCCGCTTTGGCTAGCTTGGCTGAAAAACCGGTTTTCGACGCCGACTTTTGTCATTGGTTTAACAGTTACATTGTTACAACAATAGATAGGAACCTAAGTTGGCATTGAAAGCTGGTAATTAATTTAATTTAATTAATTAACCAATAATTAATGAATTAATATTTGAAAAAATGGTATTAACATCAAGTGTCATCCACTACAAGTTTAATAAAATTTATTTTAACTTGATTGGATGATAAGAAAGTATTTTATAAACGATAGAAAATTTGAACAAGATAAATATATATATATATATATATAAATATATATGATCAAAATTTCTCTACAAGAGAGAGATGAATAAACATGATTAAAATTGAAAAGAATTTAAATTGTAAGATAACCAGACAACATAATTTAAAAGGAGATATGAAAAAATAAAATAACAGAGTTAAATATAAAAGAATGGATGCTACAGTATTATCAACATTGCTGACTTTGGACAGCTTATATATAAAAAACTTTTTTATATAAAAGTGGGGTTGAATATGTTTTGTGGCCAGCCAACCTTCCCCCTTTCTGTTAATAATACTGAGCAAAACCCTATTGAAAAGAATGGATAGGAAATCTAAATCCATTATGAGAAAAAGGTAACTTACCTAAAAATTGCATACATAAATACATAGCCCGCACAAAATTTGAGTACAATAAACAAGTTATTGCCAGATTCTGGGCCCATATATATATATAAATATGTATATAGAAAGTGAGCTAAATAGAAGGAATTGAAAAGAAACTTCGCTCAAGAATACACTGTATTTTAAACTTTAAAAAATAATTTTGCATTAAAATATGCAACATTTAATAGAATTTTCTAATTTCAAGCCTTAAAGTAATTTTAAACATCCAGTTTTTTCATAACTAGTACTTTTAAGCACACATTACCACATGCGTCCGTAAATTTAATTTCTGATAGAATCTGTTTATTTTGTTTGAGTTTTTCGTTTGAAAAATTACGGCAATTGTATTGCTCTCGATGAATTAGGTGCTTGATAAAACCAGTTCAAAGTCATTGATTACCATAAAATATATTAAAAGAGAAAATAATTTTAAATGTCCAGAAATATTTTAAAAATAGGGAGAAAAAAATCGAATCTCCAGAGAAAAAGTTCATAGAATGAGAAATGCACTTCGCTATTTGGAGGTTATTTTACGAATAAAATAGTAAATTTTCTTGGAACTAAAATGTTCCAGGAAAAAGTTCGTAAAATAAAGGTCCTACTGTAATTAGATTTATTAACGTCACATTTTAAACTACATCAGTTCAGGTTGGTGACGACTCCATAATTTTGAACCGAGATCAAGTGCTCTGGATGATGACTGTGAGCTAATATATATATATATATATATCATACTGTCCAAACTTCCACACTATGGCAATGTGAGGCTTTGAAATTTTTGAATTTCTCCTTTATGTTTTATCGCATAAATTTTCAAATGTAATTTTTTTGAAAAATTCTACGAGTACATATCGAACTTTTTTTCGAATTAAATTTTGTTCATATATGAATTAAATTAAATTGATAAGTGGTTCATTTTAGTTTATAGTTAAATTAAGCAGATTACAATTGAAAAAAATCAATCATTTTATAAAATATAAAGTGGAAAAAATTATTTTTCTTTAAAAAATAATTTGGGTTGATTTTTTTATTAGCGTTTTTCTCTAAAGCAACAGGAAGACAGACCATTGACAACACTCCTTGGAATTCTGAACTTCCGTCAAATGACGATGATGGTACCTGAGCTTGCATTCCACATCACACCAACGTGAGGGCTTTCAACCACGACTGATTTAACATGCGTCATATCCACTAGATAGTGGGCCTTCAGTGTCATCGATGTTTCAAGTCTCGACTCGTTGGAAATAAACTCGTGACCATGGCCACTCGACTATCGTGGCCACAATAAATAACTTCCAAAATATCAAAATGACATACAAAATACCCTGTGAATTCTAAACCTCTCTGATAGATAAACGAGTTTTTGCTTTCACTGGAGCAATTCATTTTGGGGAAAATTCGAAGCATCCACCTTGCTGAGGTTTTGCAAATATGCAATTTATTCTGAATAATGAATTATATATTCACAAGCTTCCACGTTTTATGCCCATTTAGTCACTATAATATCATTAAGAATAGTTTCTTATTCGTCAAAAATAAGGTAATGAATTAATCAAATTTTCACCCTTTTATCAAATTTCAGCTAGATTTATTTTCTCTTAACTATTATGAGCTGAATTTCCAGTTCCTTCACAGCCATTTAAAAAACACTCCGCGGCATTTTCATACTTGAGACTCAGATAAGGCGTCATTGCTAAACTAGACATTCAGTCTGGACTAAATTACAATAAATTTAACATTTATTTCATTACAAATGTAAAACTGATTTGTTGTGTATAACTATGGTAGCCACTTGTCTTTACTCACACAGCAAGCCAACTAAATAAATGAAGATTTGAGAATAAAATTATAGCAAGCTTTAAGTAACTTTTCATGGATTCTATAACAAAGTATAAAAATAAGATGTATCGTTGTAAGGAAAGTCACGTTAAGGTATTCGACTACCCTAAAATTGTGAATTTTTCCAAAAACTGACAACATTTTTTATGATTTTATTTTATAGACCATCTTACTAGCTTTATAAAAAAACCAAGTTTATTAATTTCCCTTCACTAGGAAAAAAAACTGCGAGTGTTTTTTAGTAAAAGCAGATACCCATTACTTTAAGCAATATGTCACACTTTAAAACTCATTTTACTCGAAATATGATTTTTTTTTCTTCAAATGCTTAAACGGGAACAGCGATTGCTAAGAAAGTTTGAAAATAATTAACTGAATTTTTTTTGTATGTTCTGTATAATAATAAAAGTGTTTTAACCTTCAAATTTATCAATAAAAGTGTTTTAACCTTCAGATTTATGAATCATTGTTGTATTGCAAAATTTACAGTCCTTATAATTGCTTTTTAAGAAATTTCATATATAATAACAAAGGTAAAGTGCTTTAGTTTTTGTAAAAATTAAAATATCTCCTCTTGAAGGTCATTTCAAAAATGAATAACCTAGCAACACATCAGAATTGAAAAATTGAAAATTTGTTCATAAACTTTTGGTACAAAATGGGTCCCGTTTATGTTAATTTTTGTAAATTTTTACCCATTTTAGTAATTTAAATTCTTTTTATCTTCTTAATTTTAGCATACTTTACTTAAAATGTACTAAATAAATCTAAAAAACACAAAAAAGCCCCATATCTCCATTTTTTTTTTAAAAAAAAGTTGTCGCAAGTAGTCGGATACCTTAATACATGATCCACTGTAACAAATATAATCGTTTTAACCCCTTAACTACCACTGGCGTATATATTAATCTTGCTCAACAATCGCTTTAAGTGCCCCGGAAGTATATATACGTCTTCTCAAAATACGCTTCTTTTCTTTGAGCTACTACATTACAATTAATCTGAAAGCAATGGAATGACCTTTTGACAGTGTGTTTTCAAAGAATTTACTTATTTCAGAGAAAAATTTATTATTTGTGCCTTTTCTTTTCCCCTCAAATTCACCGCATACGATCTCCTATATGAAAAATGGTGGCACTGCGGAATGAATTGCGTGACTTTTAATCGCTAGTTAAGGGGCTAATTTTGTCATGCACATTAATTCTCTATCCTTACTTATTCATCATACATCTTAAGAAAGATAATTATAAATTAGCAGTTTTTATTATGTTGGTAAACGAAAGTGTGAGTGTTGTTTAGTCGAAATCCTCAGTTAAATCTTTTTCTTTATGCGATTTGATTAGTGCAATTTTATTTTTGTGCGATTTTTATAACGCGGTTTATGAATTTCAACGGCATCGACGCTACTGTAATATTTTGTATCTGGATGCATACATACATTTTAAGATGCTCTGTTCAATTGTTAAAAACAGTCTCCCGACAATACAAATAATCAATCAATCAGTTAAATATAAATCAGTTGAAATTGTATCCTCAAGTGATGAAAGCGATTTTGAATCAATTCATCACAAGAAGATAGCGTGTTTTAGATTACGACGAGTAACAGTGAATTATGTATGTGCTTTTGAAAACTTCTCCATGTATACAATGAAAAATTAAACGCTTTTAAATTGTTTCCCTGTATAATTTAATTATTTACTTTGTATGGAAGCACCTTCTCAAGTATTTCGTAAATAATTAATGTATTTTTAAGAGCCACTTTTCATGCGGTCCTTCTTCAAAGCATAAAAAAAAATTTCTGTAGAATGTCATACAAAAATATTTGTGATATATAATTATCTAGGAAATTCTCAATTTTTTGTGCTCATTTATTACCATTCCCTTCAGATTGCCTCATCAAAATCAATTAATTCCATACATAGTGTTATCGAAACACGTTTATCTTCTTAAATAATGTATAAACTTTAGCTTAAACTACTGGGTTTTAATCTACTCAGTGGAAATCTATCTTGACCAGAATTTTTCCCTTAAATCTTAGAAAACTGGAGCCTGGATTCCTGGAGCAAGACTATCTCCTCCGATCCAGATTATCGACCGGTAACATTTGCTAATTGAGGAGGACGTCCGGAGCACATCTTGTTCTTCTCCCATTCATTACCCTTTGTCGTAGTCTCCCTTGTTCTTAAGATCTTTTAGAGTACTTAAATACTTCTGATCCCCCCCCCCTGGACCAGTTTTCAATAAAGAATCTGTTACGATTTCTTGGTTATTTCCGGGTTTTCTCAGGAAAGCTGTTGTTTTTCAGCAAAGAGATAATTGCTTACACGAATAACTCGGAGAAAGCTTGGCAAAAGGCTTGCTTAATAAAGGACACAAATGAAGCTACATTTAACAAAACTGTCTTAAGTACTATCAGTTTGAAAGATATTGAAATAGTTTTAACTATCAAGCGTAACTGTTTAAAAGAGAAAAAATTACACAGAAGTTAAACAATAGCAATCTTTATTCATTGTGTTTATTTATTAAATACAGGAGTTTA
Organism: Trichonephila clavata; assembly: GCA_019973975.1. Taxonomy (NCBI): domain Eukaryota; kingdom Metazoa; phylum Arthropoda; class Arachnida; order Araneae; family Nephilidae; genus Trichonephila; species Trichonephila clavata. Next base: position 35,477 of record BMAO01027837.1, read on the forward strand.
TTGTTGTTTATTTCATTGAAATCTCTATGGGTAAACAAGGCATTAAATGCTTCTAATTTTTAAATGTCGTAACATATATATAGGATGTTCGAAAAGTATCTACACATTCAAAAATGAATTAAAAATAAACAAAAATTTACACTTACTTTTTTTTTTCTTTACGCTTCAGAAAGAAAAGATTAAAGAGTCAGTGTTTAGTAAAATGCAAACTAAATGGTGCGATTTTCCCGTTTGCAACATTCTCATTTCAAATTAATTTCATCACAAGAACAAGCATAAGTTGCGAAGTGAGTGAGTGAATATTAACGTCGTACTGTTCAGCTATATATACACGAAAGCTTTTGGTGACGGACCTCGTAATTTTGAACCATGACCAAGCGACGAAGACGACACCTGAGCTGGCACCTTCCTCTCATAACTACCATACCACACCAACGAGAGGATGTTTGAGATCTCGACAGATTTAACGTGCATCGCTCCCTACATGGCGGGTCTTCAGCGGTTATAAGTTTGAACTTATGACACACCGGCTACGAGTCCGTTACCTTGGCCACTAGGCTACCATGACCACGCGCAAGTTATAGAAGGGATTTTCGAGTTTAAATCAGCAAGACATGTACAGAGAAAATGAGGCACCACCACAATGGAGTTGAAAGTAAAAAAAAAGTTCCTTGGGTGAAGGATCGAAAGAGAAAGCCCAATGCCGGCACCTAGATCTCTACGCATAACACCTTTGGACTTCTTCTTATAAGGATCCATGAGAAACAATGTTTACCGATTTCCAATTTGTAACACTGATGAGTTGAAAAGTCGAATTACAGAAGCCATTCAGAATGTAGATTCTGTAATGTTTCATAGAACGTGGTGAATAATCTCATATAGGTTATGAGAGCGCACATTGAAATCATGCAATAAAAAAAGTTATAAAAAAATCTTTGGTATTTTCCTTGTGGAACTTTTAAAACCATAAGTGAGTATCATTGCTTATGATTATTTGTAATTAATATTTGAAAGTGCAGCCAATATACTTTTCTAACACCCAGAGAGTATATATTTTTTCTGTGCTTATTAAACCACATTTCAATCTTTAAACTATATTATGTTGATAACATTCATTTATCTATAAATTGTATGTGAATTTTTCAAAATAAAAAATAGCCCTCGAAATTATTTTGCTTAAGACATGTAAGTGTGTTGAATTTTATAATACGAAAGCTGTTTTGTTTATTTCATGGTAGCTATTTTTTAAAATCTTTCATAGAATTTTTTGTTGCAATTTTACCTTGAAAACGTTTTTCAAAGAACAGCAGAGATGTCTGACACATTTTCCGGATTTTAGGAGCTCAGGTAACTTATTATTTTGATGATCGAGTAAAGTAAAAAAGAATTTCATCGAAATATCTTGAAAGTAATTTTTTTAAGATGAAAAAAGTGTTTATGCAGTAGTTGCTATTTCGACTTTTTTAAGGCACATTGAGGTCAGTACAATTTAAAAAGCAATGCTTCAAAATAGGTTACAGTTACATCAATGTTTTGCGCCATGGCATACAGACGCATATTGAAACTATTGGGGAGTGAGTGAGTGATTTTTGGGTTTATTGGCGCAAGAGCCGATTTCGGCTATACTGCGCCAAACATTTGTTTTAATATCTGTGGTCTAGACGGGAAGAGAAAGAAAGAATGAATTAAATGACAAGAAAGTGGGTCGAAAATAGAGAAGGATCACTAGGGTACCCCGGGTTCGTGAAGCCCATGTTTACCAAAGACAGTAAACCCCGTGGGAAAAGGAAAAGATCACTAGGGCACCTCGGGATTGTGACACCCGTACTCACCTAAAAAAGGTGAGCCCCCTGAGGGCAAAACTATTGGGGATCATTCCCACTGTATAATACATGTGTGAAATTGAAGATGTAACTCTTAAATAAATTTTGATTATGTTATTCGAATCAAATGTATATTTCATGAAATGTCATCATTGTTCATATTTTTTAATTACTCGGCTTATTTAGACTTGTATTTCTAAGAAATATATGTTATGTATACAAATTTAATTTATTTAATCAAAGTGAGAGTTGAGGGTGAAAGTAAAGCTAATTAATAATAAAACCGCAAGAAAAATATTTTTATTTGCGGTTTTTTTTATGATTCAAAAGAAAATATTAAAGCTTCTGTTTAATGAAATGCAAATTAGATCACACAACGTCCCCATTTTATAACATTTTCGTTTCAAAATGTCTTCACCACAAGAACAAGCGAAACTTGTAGAATGATTTATTGAATTTAAATCTGCAGCACATGCACAGCGTAAATGGGGCACCACCACACTGGAGTTTGGAAATGAGAAAGGGTTTATTTCATTGATACTCAACCTACGGCCCGCGGGCCGCTTGTTGCCCACCGGGCCTTTTTGAACGGCCCGGTCATGGACAGTCGCAATAAAAATTCAATTATTTAAGAATAATGCTTTAAGCATTTAGCACAAAATTCTATCAATCAAGAAATAAAATATATCAATTTTGCTATTGATGTCGTGATAATTTTTCTTTTTGCAGCTGCAATCGCTAGTGATAACAGTGGAGTAGCGACTAATTGATGGGTGAAACTAATTTTTAATTAGCCCTCATGTCTTCAAAGCGAAAAATATCTAAAGAATATATGTTGTTTCAAGACGATTGGGTATTGACTATTTCGTAGGGGGGGGGGGGAAATGAATCAACTACGTTTGATCTGTCATAAAAATGTTATACTTAAAAAATACAATTTTGATCGTCACTATACCACGAAGCACCAAATCTTTCTCAATTATTATTTCCTTTTCTTGAGGATATCTTTCAAGACGAGATAAATTGGTATTGTTAAAAAAATCTTGGCAACAGCAGCAAAATGTTTTGTCAATAGTAATGTCACAAAATGAAGAGGTAACAAAAGCATTCTATAAAAATTTTTACATTATAGATATCAATAAACATATGAAATTGTTAAGGAAAACATATGAATTGATGCAGAAATTATTAGAGTGTTTCTTAAATGCTTCTGACTTACTATTTGATAAATTTAGTTATTTGTTCAGATATTTTTTTTAGTAAAATCCAAAAGTATTTGCACAAATTTGAAATAAAAATACACACGCAAGACTGAACTAATTTTAAATAAATAATACTGATTTCTGTCTAAAATTCAGTAAAAACAATTTGTTACCATCCTGCGCTTCATAAATTAATATCTGAAATAAAAAAAAAGGGAGGCTTGTCAAAAAAAAAAAAAAATAAATTATCAAAGTGCATGGCAGCTTAGTTTTTATGACAGCAAAATGCAAACGCAAGGGGCTTGGGATCATTGATGAAAGAAAATCAAAATTACTTCATAACTGGGTAAAAAATGCATGAAACCTAATTTTTGCAAGTTAAGTTTGATAGAGATTAATATAGTTTTAAAATATAATCCAAATTATGAGTTTTAATATTTTGATAAATTTTCCCCTTTTTAAATGTCCTTGATCTTATAGCGCCCCAACCCAATAATCCTCACGTTGCGGCCCGTGTGAAGTAGTTGCCATATGTATGTGGCCGGCAGAAAAAAAGGTTGAGTAGGTTTAGTTGAAAAGGTTTAGATGTGAATAGTTCCCCGGAAAGAAAAGGGAAGAGGAGGTCCAGTACCGTGCTCCCACCTTGATTTCTAGACATAATATATTTGGACTTCTTGTGGGATACGTGAAAACATTGTTTATTGATCTTCAATTAGTGGCACTGATGAAGTGAAAGTCAAATTACATCAACCACTCAGAATGTTGACACTGCAATGCTTCATAGAATGAGGCCAGAAATTCAATATAAATTCGATTTATTGCACTCAATTAATAGTGCATACATTGAACTCGTGCAAATAGAGATTGCAAAAAGAAACTAATATTTTCTTTACGGAAAGTAAAAAATCGTAGTGAAAATCTTTGCCTGTTTCTTTGCAATTAATATTTGAAAAAGTAGTCATATTTTTCTGACTCCTGATATAGTATAAACATTGTTTTTTCAAATAATATCAAGAAATCGTTTTTAATTTATGAGTATCCTTTCATCTACACCTACTTACAAAAGTATAAAGTGCAAGAAAAATAAATTGAAACTTGTATCCCACATCATAGAACCAGTTCCAGGTTTCAATTTACTCAGACCTATATAGCAAATATTAGTATACTCTAAACATAGTTCATTGTATAAATACTTGATTAAATAAGTGGTAAAAATTATTGTCATATATCATACAAATGTAGCCAAGCTTTGGAAGAAAATTAATGAAAGCTGAAATTATGGATAGATTTTATCAAGAAAATGACGAAAAAATATAACAAGAAAGGCAAATAATGATTAAATACATAGAGAGAAGATTAAATATATATATGTGTATTATTATCTATACATGATCAATTATTCATACAAGTGCATTCGAATGGTTTAATCTGGAGGTAAGCATGTTAATTGTCATGAAATTATCTTCCTGTCTCAGCCTTACATACGAATAATGTATTGAAATACATAATTATTCGATAATTTATGACCAATATATACATGAATACATTTTAGTTGAAGGAACAAAAAGAAATATGTATGCCATGTTATAAAATAAGTTAGGCATTCATTATGAGTAGAAATAATTTGGAATTCAAGAAATGAGTTAGATTATTGTGCGAAAATTCTAGCAGAAATTGCACTTTCAGAATAAAAGAGTAAAGTTGTGCGAGAAATCATTAAATACATGAAGCGCAGTAAAAATAAAGTATAATAAACCAGTAGAGAAAATGTATACATACAAATTTAAGTGAAAGAAACAATGCTATGATAGATACAAAACTCTGCAGCTGATGGTACAAATGCTGCATCATCAAAGGTTACACATCCAATGAAAAGAATGAAATAAAAAAGATAAATTACTCCCCAAACAATCTCGCTTTTATTTCACTCCAATTGTTATATTCTGTAAGATCATGGTGGGCCCTGTTTAAAAGGGCAAAGAAACTATGAAAGCGTAACCATAATGCACTCACACATTGAAATTAAATTAGGTTTATATATCATAAACTTTACACAATAAATAAGACATACCAAAAACAATATTCACAAAAAAAAATACGTGTAATAATTTATACATGTTTTTAGAGACATCAAGTTTTTCTCGCATGATATCCTTTACAAGTTTATGTAACACATTTTTGCAAATAATGCTTAATGATTTACTATGAACAAGAAAGATACTTACATCTTGAAAAAGTATCATGCTCAAAGAAATGAAGTATTGTAAGATTTGAAGGGGATATTTTTTTCCTTTCCCGTGATTGATTCGAATCTTTCCACATCGCTTACATTTTAAATCTCATAAAAGTTATTCAACGCAATCGATCTTAAAAAATGAATGATCCTGGTCCGTATTTACTTATGCTAGGAAATCAAATAAAAATCGAGATCTGTTTGTATCGATTTACGAAGACTTAAGCCACTGTTTTCAGGTTCCTCAAAACAGTGCTCCTTTCTATCAGAGGAAAGTTTTATCCGGGTAGTTGTAGGGATAAATTGGTTATTTAAACTTTACCCATCATGAGAGTGTAGCGTGACGTGACATATGAACAAGGAACACTCATTAATTGTCGATATTTGTTGCTCTAGATTCCATATAATTTCCGAAACTGATTATTCAAGCGTAAATAAAGAAAATATTCTAGATTTGGTGTGACTATTTTAATGCTACTTTCTGTTATTGTATTTTTCTGTAAAATGAAACATTGTATCTCGTTTTGCTTCTATATGAGATTTTATGTTTAAAGTATACATAGAGTTTGCCAAACTGTTCTTTATTTAAAACCTACATGATTTCATTTATGCTTTTGTGCATTTAATTTTCTACAAAGAGATCATTTTAAAAATGGATTGGTATTTCAATTATAAAAGTGTAGCATTCTAATATTGAGCGAGTTAAATAAATAGCCTTTTCATTAAAATCAGTTCAAGTAGCATCAGATAAAAGTTTATATTTAGCTATATCATTTCAATCTCATTATCAGCAAATAAGGAGTTTTTATTTCATGAATAATTAATGGGGCTCTTTAATTTAAAATAACATTTTGGTACATAGTATTTTAAAAGGTTCATTTTGTATGATGAGTTATCCCATCCATTAGTATAAGAGAGTTAGAAGGAAAACTGGCCATAGTCAAAACAACACAATTTATTTACTATTCTCAATAACGACACAAATTCAACAACCCGATCAACAACCCGAGTTAAGAAATGCACCAGTTGATAAATATGGGGGCAATAGCGAAGTAGACGAGATAATTGGAGATATAATAATAAATCGGATCACTTACATTTGGCCACTTCCAGGCACAATACACCTCCTTATATTTGAAGATAATTTCTAAAGTAATCCGACCCAAAACGGACCTAATCTAATTTAACAACTAATTGACCAAATCTTCAATCGTACTAGTAATCAAATAATCCATTGAAGTGCTCTCGTCTAGCTTTACGTTATCTTACGTTAATCTTCACGTTTAGCTTCTAACCTTTCTCTCCCACTCGCACCCGAAGCTAATACTTAAATACATGTGTGTGTGTGTGTGTGGTGTGGTGTGTGTGTGTGTGTGTGTGTGTGGTGTGTGGTGGTGGCGTTGCGTGCGTGCGTGCGTTGCGTGCGTCGTGACATAATGTACATCGACCATGTCTTCTTCGGGAGGAAGTTTTCAATTAAATAATATTTAAAGAAAGCAATTCCCCAAGAGGATCGCTAAGAAAAAACGCGGATAGACCCGTTGCAACTTGATAACAATCTAATTAGTGTTTGTAAAAACCATCGATGCAATAAATGGGTAAATTGTGACTTTCTGTATAAATTTGTCAAGATAAAATATTTTAATAGGACTTTTTAGTTTAAAACAAACTTTCTGGTAGATAATATTTTAAAAGGTTCCACTTGATGACATCGAAATAGTGTTTATAAAACCATTAATGCAATAAATGGTTAAAATTTTAACTTTTTACATAAATTTGTTTGTAAAATATTACATTCAAAAAACTGCTAAATTAAATAAATGTGCTGTAATTAATTAAAAAATAGCATCTGTCTTTTTCTTTACGAATATTCATGAAAATATTAATAGTCATCGCCAGGAAAAATCATGTCACAATATGGAAAAGATGTTTATATAAAATATATATTATTCATATCTGTGATATTTGGCTATTCATTTTAGTTTCATGTAAAATATTTTTAAGTAAACCTTTTTGTTAAGCTAAGATATTGTAACAGCTGAAAAAGGTGTAATTAATTAAATAAATTTAATTACCTTAAGGTAATTTCATTATGAGAATAAATTCCTACAGCTCATTTTTTTCACATAAAAGAATAAAAAATTGTATTAAATAGACTTCTTAATTGTTATTATTGAACGAATTTCAGGAGAAATACCTCAAAACTGAATTATATCAATGTCATCTTACTGTATTAATTACAATAATCATCTTTTGGGCAAAATAAATATTAGTTTTTGATATAGGGGAATGGATCTTGCATTCAAGAGTATTTCAGAAATATCTTGTGTTCTGTTATCGAATTTTTTAATAAAGAAAAGATTTCTAATAAAACCAATTTTAATTAATTACTAATCTAATAATCAATTTCAAAATTGCTTTCATTAAATATAATCACTGCGATTATAACTCTTTAATTCACAAAATAGGAGGATATGAAGATTTAATATTTTTGGCCTACGCATAAGTCATGTGTCAGTGACTGGCGAATATTCTATTAAATATGAATCTGTATCCCAGGAAAGTGGAATCTTCTCATCAGTCTTAATAATGTGTTGTCCTAGGAACTTTCCTTAGAGATTAACTTCAAACAATCACCTACAACTATGCAGCTTTATTATGACACAACTTCAACCAACCAGCAAATGTTGGATTAAAATATAATAATTTGTTTAAATTTTGTATCGAAATTTCAAATTATCAGTTTATAGTGATTATAAAGAAGTTATTTTTCAGAATTTGTTTTTGTCTTCTTGGTATTACTATAAATACTCTTTTTGTAGTTTTGGTGTTAAGGTACATGATTATACACGTTCGGGACTGGGATTTTTCAAAAGTATACAAACGAATTTTTTTAATACTTAGCTATCACTTAGATTGAAATATACGAATAAAATTGTTTTGAGAACATTATTACAATAAAGAGTTACCTATTTCCAAAACATTATACTTTTATAAAAAAAATTTCTATTATAATAATACTATTTTGCCTATATATAGCTCAAACTTCTGTCGGGACCTGAACTAGGATTTCTGAAATATATATCTTAGAAGTGGATTTATCTATATTTTAATACATCATAGTGGTGAAAGTTTTAACTAAAAACATCGATAAGTATTTCAATTGGTACTAATTTCTGAAAATAATGTGAATTCTTCAAAAATTCTGGTTCACGCTCTCTGGAGAATTCAGATATAGAAAAAAATATATAATATTATAGAAGCATTTTTATAAAAGGAGAATGTTTTGAAAATAGGTCGTTCTAAGCTTCTTTTTTGTCAAAATATTGCATTTAAATTTTTTATCGTAATAATATTCTTAAAACAATTTATGCGCGTATTCTAGCCTAAGTGACACTAAATATTAAAAAAAAATTCGTTTGTGTGCTTTTGCAAGACCATGGTTCGGACGTAATCGGATACCTTAAAAAGCAATGTGTTTGTTCATCAAATATATGAGTCAATACATTTTAACTAAAAAGCTGATAATTTACAGACATTTGAAAATAGAACTATTTTAGCATAAAACGATACAATTTATTTACCTTTCTCTATAATCAACAATTATCCTTCATTTAGCATCGAAATTCAGTAGTATAACTCAATACTTAATCATGGATGAACTATTAACTGAAAGTAACTTGATATTGTCAATTAATTGAATATTTGAGAAGAAAAAAATAAATTACCTTTCTTTAAATTAGTAAAAGCTTTGTAATTTAAAAAAGAGAGATAACTAGTAAGTTATTGAAATACACAGTATTTAAAAAATATTTCATTTGATGAAGTATTACATTTCCATAAAATGCATCGCAGATGAATATCTCCTTTACGACATACTCGAGAAGAAAATTTCGAACTATTCAAGACACCATCCGTTCTTTGGTCTTTGTACGTTCCAGTAAATCAATCTGGTTTTGAAAATTGTTGCCCGCCAGAGAGTCATGGTGATTCCAAGGTTCCAATCACTTGAGTGTCAACTGCATTGTTTAACGGACACTGGTCCTTTTAACTGTATTGGTAGACGCTTCTAAAATTCTTTTTTTTTTCTTTTTTTTTTTTTGGAACTGGATTCCGATTTCGGTATCTTGGAGTGTTTAAAAGGTTTCTCATTAGAATATCCTCTTACCCACTTAAACTTTTCTATACACATAATCTTCATTTCTTTCATGAAGTTATATAGTTACCGGAAGTTTCTAATGACTTCGAGTTTCTACTCTTGTGTGTATTTTTTCTGACATGTTACTTAAACAGGCAATACGGATATCTGTAATTTAATTTAAGTGAATAGTTAACCTCTTGTAAAGACGAACATTGTTAATCAGTTTTTTGGGACTGCACTGTTAAATAGTATCCGAAAATGCGATTGTCCCTTAGAGAATTTAATTATTAATACATTTCATAGAGGGGATTATCACACGGAACAGAAATTTAAAATGTAATTAACGAATGTGGTTAATAAGTTGAAAAACAGGCCTGCCTCGTTCCCTATTTAGATAATCAATGTACTGGGTTATATAAATCGAATTTTATCCATCCATAAGAGATACGATATTTATTATACCAGCCTTCACTCTATGTTTTTATAAAGAATATTGATTCAGGAACTCTAGATTAGACTAAAAAATGAAAAATACAGGGTTGTTTATAATTCTCTCACAGTTTTGGGTAAGTGAGTGAGTGAATATTAACATACCACTATCAGCTACACGAAGGCCTTTGGCGACGGACCTCGTAATTTGAACCCTGGTCAAGTGACGACTCGCGATTTCTGAGC
>BMAO01027838.1:0-18400 GCA_019973975.1 Trichonephila clavata
GTGTACGAAACGAAATTTCATCTCAATGCGATTTCTTCTTATCGGAGAGAGTAGTTATAATTCTACTCTCTAATGAGAAATATGAATATTTCCCCCTTAACTCTGTCAAGAAATGATCCCACACTCTTGATCTACTAACACCCCTGTCGCAACTTCGGATCAAGACTCAGCTTTCTTAACCAGTTTTTTCCTTTTCGAGAAGGAAGCGTTTCCGCGACTTGACATTCCTAAGTGATTCCGAGTCATCTAGGTGCACCATATCTCATTTCGAAGTTTCTTAGCTGAGACACCCTGTATATAAGGTGTAGCAATTAAACAACAGGTTTTGTCACTATATCCACTATAGTCATTTGACTTTTTTGCAGGAGATGGGGATAAAATATAGGTGATATTTCATATTTCTGGTGTAGACTTCACCTTACGCTATCATTCTAGTTTAATGAGTTGTTAGCCCTCACTGAGAAAGAGATACTTATGAGGAAGTGCCAATGCCATGGTAAGGGCAGACGGTTTCTGTAACACTTTTGATGAATTTGCGACTTAATGCCTCTTAAATATCGAATAAGGTATTTAGAGTGAATTGTGTGCCAAGCACTTAAACCATCGAAAAGCACAAATGAATTATGTAAGGTCGTACTCGGGTTGAGGAAGATTCCGGTCTTCCTACAAGTTGAAAAATTAAGGAATACTTTCAGAAAAATAAAGAAATCCTGCGGAAATACCGTCAACGAAGTATTCGAATAAAAGTAGCCATGACAAACATTTACAGCGAAATAAAAATTTTCAAGGAGGATATAAATACACTAAAACAAAACAGCAACGGTTGTGAAACAGTTTCGGTGTCTGCTATTGTTAATGACGAGATCACCCTGGTGATCTTCGTAACTGTTTTGAGGTAGTGTGGTTTGAACTGTATAATTTCGGGTCGGGAGACCACTTCGTGAACGCATTAACCTACTAGGACTAAAAGGTGTCCATATTTGGGTGCTTATATTCATGTCTTTGATGTTTTCGTCTTGCAGAAGAAAGGATCGCTGCATGACCTTTCGAAAACATTTACCGTATACTTTTGAAGTATTTCCAGACGAGTTTTCTCCTTTTTCAAAGGTAAAAGTGCTTTTAATCCTTTAACTGCCAATTAACAGTTCCCCAATTTGCTCCCCAATGCCACGTTTTTAACATAGGCACATGTATGCAATGTATAGGGAGGAAAAGAAAATCATATATAAATAAATCCTTCTCGCACTAAGCAAATCCTTCGCAAGGTCTGTTAATGTCCTCATGTCCTCCTGTTGCATTAGAAAGCCTTCGGAATAGTTTACTGATAAAAGGATTAAAGGATCGTATTTCGGAAATCTATATGTATATACGCCCGGGTCAATTAAAGCATGGAATGAGCGGGACGAATATATACGTTAGCGGAACTGGATTAAAAATCCATGCTTCTAGTCTGTAGAGGAAGTAAAAATAATATCTAGATTTGCTAAGGAAGGGGATATATGATAACCTTCGCCACTGCCTTTTGGACCAATTCGGAAAATGGTAAGTGATATTGCAGAAATAATGGCGAAAAGGAATATGTGTTGAACATTTTTAACAATCATTTTTCATAAGACGTCAATGAAATATGCTTTCCAAACCAATTCCGTTAGAGAAATTTTAAATCTCATATAATGTAACCAACTGTCAAATTCAAAATACATATTAAGGATAGGGGGAAAACTACTTTCATATGTCCATTTATACAATTTCGATTTTTACATGCCTAGTAAGAAATAGAGACAAACAATTTATATCTGCAAATAAAGAACTTTTTATGAATTTTTAGCGCGTTTTTCACGTAGTGGAACAAAAGCGCTATTAGGAAGCAAATTTCGTCTTCGTTCCATATTTTGTCGTACCTTTTTCTCAGCCAATAAGCAACCAATTGACCTCGGGTTTTCGGCATTTGGTCGCATTTGTGCCCTAGATGAGCCGAATCATATTTAAATTTTCCCATAGTTTTCCCGAATTTTCCTACAAATTTTCCTGAATTTCGCTAGTTTATAACAAAATTTTCTCAAATTTTACCTAGTGATTTGTGTCATTATTTCTTTTCAGCTCAATAGTAGTATATTTAGAGGAGTGGTACAGTACTACTTTCTGTTAGTAAAAAGTTCATTAGTTGCATTATTGTAAAATACAACATGTGAAAAACGCACTAAAGTTACTTGGCCATGCCAATGATTGGTATCTTGTTTATATATTTTGCGTCATGATTAGGTTCATTTAACGGTGAAGAAAATAAAGGACGAGGAAACAAAAGTAACAAAAATTTTAAATGTAAAAAAAAATTATTATTGTTATATCTATCCAATGTCGAACTTGGGTTTTTGACCATTTGACGTCGAGTGTCCCAATATCGACTAATATTGTTGTTAGTGCGGTATTCATCGAGTCTAGGGCTTTGGAGAAGGTGGTCGCCGTCCGTCATGTCATGGCCACAAAGGTGGGTGACCACGTCAGCAGTCAGGCCAAGTCAGGTGTGGTATACTCCCAAACAGTCATGTCCGGTGGTTAAGATAAAGTAAGCAATGGCCTCAGCGCTTTTCAGATGCCTCGGGATGGGACTCACCGTAGCCAGGGGTTCCCGTAGCTTTGTATGGCTCTTGGTGTTTTTGTTCACGGCAATGCATTTGTTATGTACACTGAAGTGCCACTGAATTAGGGACAGCAAGGGCTATGCAAATTATGTAGCACTGCGCATCATTTATGCACAAGTGAGGGGCTGTGGCAACTGCATATACAGCGCGTACTGTGTTTGTTCTGAATTAGTTGTTGGAATTGCCAGTACAGGTAAACTGCTTGATTTAGACGCCTTCACAAACGAGGACAAATCGTAAGTGTGCGACGCATGGGCCATTCAATTTCCGAAGTCATCAGGCAGTCATAGGATCTTCAAGGTCGACAGTGTTAAGAGTATACCAAGAATACATGGATTGTGGACAAAAAACTAGCGATTGGGCAAACTGCAAAGAACAATTTGCCTTGACAGTGTGTGGTGAGAGGTGAGGCTCAGACTTATTTTACGTAGGTAGCGAATGCAGGTAGCCAAACATTAGCTCAAATTACCACCGATTTGAATGACGATGCCAGACGTGCAGTCAGTAAACAGATTGTGCAACGCTCGTTTGACTGTATGGGTTTGGGGAGCCGTCAATCTACGAGAGTACCATTTCTCAAGGCCAACCATCGGGCTACACGTCTTGCCTGGGAAAGAGAGCACAGAGACTGGAGTATAGAGGACTGGAAACGAGTAGCTTGGAGTGATGAGTTTCGATTCTGACTACTTAACGCCGATGGGAGGCTGTGAACATGGTCTCAGGCTCATGACGCTCTGGATCCTTCACGCCAGGTTGGAACTGTGCAAGGGTATAGTGGCTCATTCATTATATGGGGTGTTTTTCTTGGCACTGTTTGGGATCTTTAGTGCATGTATCAACCTCTTTCAATACAATGCGGTACGTAGAGTTGCTGGGTGATCACCTCCATCCCCATTTATGCTATTCTGTTATCTGCGCGGTAATGGAGTTTTCCAGCAAGAAAACCATACCTCTTACAAGTCCCAGTTTGCTACTGACTGGTTGGATGAGCATTCCTCTTACTTTTTTATCATAAATTGGTCACCTTGAAACCCATACTTAAATTCTATTGATCACCTTTGGGATATTTTGTAACAAGACAGGAAAGGTCATCACACAGCGCCAACGAACTTTACCGAATTAAAGACAGCTTTAGCCAATATTTGGCAAGTCACACCCGTGAAACGTTTCCAAAAACTTGTTGAATCTATGCCTTGTCGTGTGACATCCGTTATCAAGCTCAGAGAAGGCCCAACTCGTTGCTAGGTAGGTATCCCTAATTCAGTGGCACTCCAGTGTATGTGAATATAAAGCTTTTTGCAATTCTGAGAGTCAAGGGGACTAACAAATGAGACGACTCTTGGCTTTTTGGTTGGCTCTCTTATTACGAAGGATCCCAACAGGAATTGGGACCCACTGTAAGGCTACAGTCCAGCCATATGAAATGAGCTCCGCAATTTTAGTTTGGCACTGAATTGTGTTTAGGCAGTCAGTTGGTGTGTTACTTACTGCTTAAGGCAGAATTTGCAGGTTGTGAGTCGAGAACATTTCCTTGAACTAGACTAGCAGTGAGTAATTGTGTTGTAGCTTAACAAACAGCCAAGACCTTATCGTAATTAGTAGCGTCCAATTACGATAGTCTTCAAACAGCCAGAAGATTCATCCCCCGCCGTCTCCTTTTGCTTCTGGTAGGTTTGAATCATCAGTATAGAAATGTAGCCCTTTATTCGTAGGATACGTTTGTTTAATGGTTTCCAAAACACACATTAAAATTTTCATCTGTATAAATATATATCCTATGTGTATGAATCTGTACTAGAAATTACCAAAGTAATAGCAGGTATTATTATTTTCTGTTAGAATTCAGAATTTTCTTCCTTTAAGTATCGTAAACAATTTAGAAGATTTTGTGAAAAAATATCTTTATTCGATCACTAAGAAAAAGGCATCTCCTGCCACTTTTCTCGGATCATTCTAGATGATTATGTACAAATGTTAATTTTCTATGACTTTAAATTTAAATAATTCTGATTGTTACAACATTCGACATTATGAATCAATAAAAGAAAGTTGAATACTACACACCTCCTTGTTTTGTAGCACATACGTAAATAATCCATGCTACGCCGCATGAAAAGAAAAAATCAGAAACACCATTGAAAGCAATACGTTTCAGAAGAGTTTCTTTACTGAAATAGAGGACATTGAAACAAATCCAGACACAAATGGCAAAACCAATCCATCCACAACATAGAGTTATCTGAAATAGATCAAATGCGAATAAAGATGGATATATAATGACAATTGTTTATGCAAGTAAAGGGCAATGCAGTTTAAGATGAAGAATTTCTAGGAAATTCCCCTTTTAGTTTATATTTGTATGTGTTTTGGTAGGAATATAAAAAACAATTCAAAAATGTATATTGTAGAGTTTAATCTAAAGTTACAACAAAGTCTTTCTTTTTAAGGCTACACAATACCATTTTTAAATAAAGTTTTTTGGAGATTGTGACAGTAAAAACAATTCATATTTTACGTTCATATTATGTTAATGAGTTGATTTTGACAGCAAAAAGTCAGTTTGACAAGAAAAAGAATGTTTGCAGTTTTTTAACACTTTAAAAAATTTTCAATTTTCAAAATTTTTCAGTCATTTTAAGTGATTTTTCTTTCTTAGGTTATTGCAAACAATAGTTAGTATGGATTTGAAAATCTTTTCCAAGGTGATTTTTAATAATTATTTTTCTAGTTATACCTTGAAAAAACATAAAAAATTTTAAAATGTTAATTTTAGCATTTTTAAAATAAACTAGAGATCCCAGACTTAAATCATACTAAATTTTATAGAATATACGTTTGGTAATATCTACAAAAAAATTCAAGAGTCTATCTTAAACAGAAAAAAAGCCTTTAGGATTAGAAAATACATACTTCTTCAAAATTAAAAGTTCGTGAAAAATGCATTTGAAGCTTGTAAAGGCATAAAATAAAGACCTACAATGCCTGTAAAGCTCTAATTTTTTTATATGTTATTTTTCAACTTATGTTCTATATCAAAACTGCTTCAATTAATTATATCTGAAAACATTTTGTTCATTCAAACTATATTTTTGCATAATATTAATAGTGTTTGTTACGACGACAGGTTATTCAGCCTAATCTTAACAGAATATTTTCACAAGAAGTTTGAAACACAAATCATTTATGTACAACATAATAATCATACTAAAAACTGCCAAATTCGCTCGCAAAATTTAATTTTTTTAGTTTTAAATTGGGGAAGCTCAGCAAGTTTTAAAGTAGCCCCACAAGAACCAAAATACCATAATATAGTACTCTATGCTTAATATAATGTAGTTTGGCACATGCGGGAAATAAATTCAGTTTTATCTGCAATACTTGAATTCAGAATACTTATATTCAGAAGTCTTATTGCAGTATCAGTGAAGGGCTGGTTTTTGGATATTTCATTTTCAGTAGTATTTCGTCTTTCCTAAATATTGTTTCTCATAGTAACCTGAGAAAGTTTTCACCATGGCATTTTCTCAACAGGAAAATTTAATGAAAATGCTTCTAATTTACATAAACTATTTTTAAAAACAAAAATAGACCTTAAAATCAATTTTAATCAAGTAATTCTAAGAAATCAAAACATAATCAAGCAGAAACGATTTTAGTTACGAAAAAATTGAAATTAATAACCGTTTCAATTTTTTTCATTACTGAAATCATTTCTGCTTGATTAATTCAATTTAAGAGTGGAAATATGCTTTAAAATTAAATCGAAACTAAAATCTAAGTTCAGGAAACTTAAAACATTTTTAAAACAAATTTGTTAGTAGATCCGAAATTTGGTGGCAAGATTCCCAATAATATGAGTCACAAGAAAATGCAATTATTGCATTATTGAATTTTATAAGGTATTATTGAAATTTGTAGGGTTATGTAGCCTTAACCGGAAAAATATTGAATAGAAATCACAAACTTATAAAAACAAACATTGTATTAGTTTGAAACAATCGTTGTAAATACATTTTTTGCATTTGTTTGACAATTTGAAATATTATTAAAGAAAATTCTTCCACGAGTATTACATTTTCGTGGATAACTAATTTAGCTTGATATTTATATTGAATTTGAAATATTAAACTGCAATGCAATATTTCCTCTATCAATCTTTTTTTTATGTGTGCGTCATAAGATATTGAGAAAATGGAAAAAAAGAATAATTTGTTTTAATTGAACTGAGACATAAAAATTAAATCAAGACATAAAAACTGGAATTTGGCATTAATTGACAGTAAAATATTGAATTTGAAATATTCAACTGCAATGCAATATTTCCTCTATCAATCTTTTTTTATGTGTACGTCATAAGATATTGAGAAAATGGAAAAAAGAATAATTTGTTTTAATTGAACTGAAACATAAAAATTAAATCAAGACATAAAAACTGGAATTTGGCATTAATTGACAGTAAAATATTGAATTTGAAATATTCAACTGCAATGCAATATTTCCTCTATCAATCTTTTTTTATGTGTACGTCATAAGATATTGAGAAAATGGAAAAAAGAATAATTGTTTTAATTGAACTGAACATAAATTAAATCAAGACATAAAAACTGGAATTTGCATTAATGACAGTAAAATATTGAATTTGAAATATTCAACTGCAATGCAATATTTCCTCTATCAATTTTTTTATGTGTACGTCATAAGATATTGAGAAAATGGAAAAAAGAATAATTTGTTTTAATTGAACTGAAACATAAAAATTAAATCAAGACATAAAAACTGGAATTTGGCATTAATTGACAGTAAAATAAGAGATAAAAACCAACGATAAAAGAATTCTGATAAAAAAAATAAGTAAAGTATAAATATGGAAGATTTTTGCATATGCGCGAATGTTAAAATCGGAAACAAATGATAAATTTTTAATACCTTTATCTTGTTTGTTTAGCTGCAGGCATAATGCTTTAAAAAATAGTATAGTTGGACCCTTAGAAATTTATAGGCCAGGAATGAATGTTGCAAGTTTTAAACAGAGTTTCTATGAGGGCGCCATGTATATTTTCTTATTTTAAAATTAAAAATATATATATTTTTTCTAAGCGTTTAATGTTTTTAAGAAACTTTTTAAAAAAATGTTCTGTTCTTTTTTTAAAAAAAAAACTACATACTTAACTTCAGAAATTAATTTATTGTAGGTGATTACAGATTGTTTTTTTATGAAAAGTATCTCACGTAACATAAAATCTGTTACATATTTTTTCAAGAAAAAATTTATACTTTATTTCGTTTGTTTGTTTTAAATGGGCTACAATTTGGCAGCGAAGCCATTTGCAGACACAGCATGTCCCCAAGAACGATAGCTATTTCATTGGTGGCTCCTTCTATTGACAGCTTCTTCTACTAAATTTTGACGGTTGAATTTATTCAATTTAAATTTACTTCGGATGCTGAACATTGCCATGATTTAATTTGGCAATACCAGAGCCATATTAATACTCAAGGGATCTTTTATATTCCACATAATAATATGACATGCATATCTACGCTTTTCGCATCCAGAAAATCTATCAACTTCAGTCTGGATCGAACCTTCAACCTTGGGCTTCCTTGGTGGGCATGCTATTTCTAAGCCACTTAGCCGATTTTTTATATTTCAATACGTTTATAGTTTCAGAAATTGCAGATGTCAATATTTTTCTTCCAAAAATACTGAATTTCTAATGAATTAGCTCTAAAAGTAATAAAATATTGAAGTATAAATTAAATAAAAACTTAAAACAATTTTTTACATTTAATGTCACGAAATAAAAGTTACGCATTTTAAACTCAATAAACATGGAAAATATTTTCAATGGCTAAGCTTCAGCAAATTCACAATGATTCTATAAGTTGTTCTAAAGTCTAAATATATTCAGTAAAATAATTTTTAAATTATATAAAAAACCTTTTGAATAATTTTCAAAATTAATACCGTATTTGTATTCATTTTTATTGATGAAAATTAAGTAATAGTTTTTTCAGTGCAGGTTAATTAAGATATAAAATTTTCAAAAAGTTATCTACAGTATAATTTATTATATTCTAGCTTTCATTCCGAAATATTATCGAAAGAAAGATGCTTCTTATGGAAACTGATAATAAAAGAAATATGTGTTCCTCTAGAGATATAAATATTCCTTTCAATGTCTCCATTTATGCACATGTGTTTTATTTAGATTCGCATTTGTCAAACACTTGAAAAACGTTTTCATTTTAAACAAGTATCAACTTTTCGTAATAATGATTTTCAAAAATTCTATTTCCAAAGTAAAATTTTCTGAAATTTTATAATAAATTCAAAAATATTCACCATATTGTTCCTTTCTTTCTTACACAATTCTCTCTTCCATAAGTAATGACCCAATCCTAATCCAATTAAATATGCACCTAGATTTGAGACCGGCTTTATATAAATTATATCCACAAAAATCCAATTTCTGAAAAATGAATTTTACAGTCAAACCTCATTTTAAGCAAAAGATAGGGACTGGATAAAAATGCACACAAAAAAAATCACTTAAAAAGTTGATAAATTGGTTTAACACAAAAAGTCATTTTCATACATTCTTTAAAAGTATATTATTTTGATGCGGTAGAGATGCGGAACACACAAAAAAAAGTTTCTTTTAGATAATATTTTCAAGCTTAGGAAATAGCGAAAATGTGATTTTTTTACGAACTTAAAAGTCTTGGAAAACTTTAAATAAAAGTAATAAGTAAAATATAGTTCTTCAGATACTATAAAATGATAATCACTAAACTTCAAATAGCTTTGAATTTTAAACACGTTCCATAACTTCACGAGATACAGTCGCTTAAGGTATCCGACTGGTTGCGACAACTTTTCTTTAAAAAAAAAAGGAGATATGGGGATTTTTTTGTTATTTTTAGTTTGTTTAGTGCATTTTAAGAAAAATGTGCTAAAATTAAGAAGAGAAAAAGAAATTATTATTACTAAAATGGGAAAAAATAGGTAAAAATTGACAAGAAATAGCATAAACGTGGCCCAATCTGCACCAAAGGTTTATGAACAAATTTTTTTCAACCTAATGTGTTGCTATATTATTCAATTTTGAAATGACTTTCAGGATAAGAGATATGTTCTTTTTTACAAAAACTAGAGCACTTTATCTCAGTTACTATATGAAAATGCTTAAAAAGACAGTGATTATATTCACATAAGGGACTGTAAATTTTGTAATAAAACAGTGATTGATAAATCTGAAAGTTAAAACAATTCTACTATTATACAGAACTTACAGAAAAAATTTCAGTTAATTATGTTCAAAACTTTTTTTGCAATCGCTGACCCCGTTTGATTATTTTCAAAAAATCACATTTCGAGTAAAACGCGTTTTAAAGTATGACATCTTGCTTAAAGTAATGGCATCTGCTTTTACTAAAACACTTGTAATTCTTGTTCTAGTAAACGGAAAATGATAAACTTGGTATTTTTATAAAACTAATAAGATAGTCCATAAAATAAAATCATAAAAAAGTTTGCCAATTTTTGGCAAAATTCACAGTTTTAGGGTAGTTGGATACCTTAAAATAGTATCCGAAAAAAATTAACCTTGCTTCATTTATTCTCTTGTATTACCTCTATACCTACAAGTACATATACAGTTACTGAACCACATAATAAAAGTCTTAAATGCGGTATTCTTACATATAATATGGTTTCTATACTAACGATGCGTTTCCAGATACTGGGGGTATTCCTCCTATAGCTCTCGAATTGCAAATTTTTTAACATAACAAATCTCGATGAGAACGTTTTAACGAAGATTACATATTTAGGGGAAATACAGATACTCATAATTCATAACAAAAACAAGTGTTTAATTCGATAGCTCTAACACGTAAGTGGACTGAAGAGTCTCTTACACATATTGTTCATGACACACAATCACGACACAGTTTTCTTGTGGACTTGCGTTTATTAATTTCTCATAACTTCTGTACATTTACATTGGAGTTGCAGGGCATGCGCAGTTCAGGCTGCGCAATTGGGATTGCGCAGACACAGTTTATACATACATTACTACAGACACAACAACACACTCTACTCTCTTAATTACACAGATAGCGCTTCGTATGCCGTGAACTAACATACCGCCCCACATTGCACTGGTTACACCATGCAATCACTGTATTAATAATTAACACAAAATATATCTAAATTGTTCATCACTTAAATTCCACAAAAGACACTTAAAGAAATGCACTATATCATTAAAATTAAATTAAAAAAAAAAAATTCACTTGAATTGATTAAAACACACAAAAAAAATAAATTTTATCAACAGTATTTAATCATTTGGCATTGGCAAAACACAAACTTTAGATATGGCTCTTTTACAAGTACTAAATTGAGTTTTCACTTTAACTACACGAATATTGTTATCGACTCCTAAATAAACTTGAATAATTCTTCCTAATAACCACTTGTATGGTGGCAAATTCTCTTCAATTAAGAGTACTAAATCTCCAACTTTTACATTATTTTTTTCGAACATCCATCTGTTCCTTTGTTGCATTTGATTAAGATAATTGCGATGCCAAAATTTCCACATTAATTGCACTATTCTAGTAATTTTTTCCCATTTCTTAAGGTAATTCTCCTTTATATTTATTAAGTTGGGCTCAATAATAGAATTCAAGGATCTATTAATCAAGAAGTGAGCAGGAGTAAGAACTTCAAACTCATTCTCATTAGTAGACAAGGGGCAAAGAGGTCGAGAATTTAACATACCCTCGATTTGAACTATCACGGTTAAAAATTCTTCATAAGTCAAATTTATTCCCCTCATAACTCTTTTTAGATGATATTTAAATGATTTAATAGCAGCCTCCCATAGACACCAAAGTTGGGGGATCTAGGGGGTATAAACTTCCACTTAATGCCTTCTGCCGCTAAGTATCTAGCTAATTGATCATCTGGTTTGCTAACCATTTCATGAAGTTTTTTAATTTCCCTATTAGCTCCTACAAAATTTTTAGCGTTATCAGAAAATAATTTTGCACATTTCCCTCTTCGTGCAATAAATCTTTTTAAAGTCGCAATAAATGCATCGGAAGTTAAATCATTCACTACTTCTATGTGTACAGCTTTAAACACAAAACAGATAAATATACAAACATAGATTTTATGCAAACTTCCTTTGCGTTGGCTTTTGTTTTTTATGAAGAAAGGACCACAAAAGTCGACACCCGAGCAGTTAAAAGGGTAGTCAGTGGTAACCCTTTCCTTAGGCAGATTGCCCATTATTTGAGATGTAATAACAGGTTTACATTTAAAACAGATTATACATTTATGAACAATTTTTCTACAAAGATTGCGACCATTGAGAGGCCAAAATTTTTCGCGAACATAATTCAAAAGTGAAAAAGCACCAACATGAAAGTATTTGTTATGCAAATATTCAATTATCATACATGACAGTTTATGGATTTTAGGCAAAATAATTTGATGTTTTTGATTAAAAGGAAAATTTGTATTATCTAATCGACCACCCACTCTAAGCACTCCATCTGAATCCAAAAATGGATTGAGACTTTTCAACTTACTTTTTGGCAAGATAGGTTTTTGTTTTTCCATACATTTTATTTCTACTGAAAATTCTTGCCTTTGTACACTTTTTATTAAGAAGATCTCTGCTTTCTCCAATTCATCTACTGTTAGTGGGCCACTGGCTTTGACCTTCCTCCTCAGGTTGTTTACGAACCTAAAAATATAACTTAAGATACGCAAAATGGTTAAATAGTTATTACTAAGGTTACACAAATTGTTCACAAAGTCATTCACAAAAATGTTAAAAACTGGCACTTCATTCTCAAGTTTTTCAAGGACACTGTTCTTCAGTTCTGAATTGTACGCATCGTTGTTTTCACTAATGTGCACAGGTTTGTTCGGATAATCACTGCCAGATAGAAACTCTGGACCGTTCCACCACATTTCTTGGTTCAGAAGTTTGTCAGGATCTACTCCACGAGAAATCAAATCTGCAGGATTCTGGTTGGATGGCACATGTTTCCATTTCCGTACAGGGAACAAATCTTGAAGCTTAGCAATTCTATTCTGCACAAATGTTTTAAGGTGCATCGGTTCTTTTTGTAGCCAAGACAACACTATCATTGAATCAGTCCACAGATAAACTTTAACTGATTCCAGCTTCAAGGTATCAATCACTCTTTTCACAAGTTTGGACAAAAGGACAGCGGCGCACAGTTCCAATCTTGGAATAGTTAGACTCTTAATTGGTGAAACTCTCGATTTGCTAGTAATTAATCTCACTAAAGTCACTCCCGAATTATTTTTTGATTTGCAATACACTGCAGCTCCATAGCAGCGCTCTGACGCATCAGAAAATCCATGAATCTCTATAGATGTAGGATTCTCAATTCTACACGTCTTTGGATATTTATGTTATTTAGGCTCTCTAGCCCAATTAACAACTGGTGCCATTGATCATACACTTTCTTTGGGAGTGGATCTTTCCAGTCAATACTAAGTCTCCAAAGCCTCTGCATAAACATCTTGGCGTTGGACACCACGGGTCCCACAAGACCCAAAGGATCAAACAGTCTCGCAATAGTTGACAAAACGCTTCTCTTGGTATACGAATCACTAATTATCACGTCAATTTTAAACGAAAAAGTGTCTCTTCCTGGGTCCCAGGACACACCTAAGGTTTTGGTCTCATTTGGTTTAGAAAAATCGTAGATTCCATTTATACTCTGTGAAAGTTCAGGATGATTTCCCCGGATTTTATGCAATTCCATGCCTGCACTTTTCAAAATTTCAATTAACTGATATCGTAGCTCCTTAGCCTCTTCTAAGGTGTCCGCCCCGCATAACGCATCGTCCATGTAGAAATTGCTTCGAAGGACTGGTGCTGCTATCGGGAATTTATTTTCTTCATCATAGGACAATTGTTTCAATGTTCGTTGCGCTAAGTATGGGCACTGGTCGTCCCGTACGTGACTGTTTGAAGCTCATATGTTTTTACTCGGTCGTGTTTATTGTCCTTCCACAATATTTGTTGCAGACAGCGTTGTTCGGAATCAATTAGGATCATTCGATACATTTTTTTAATGTCCGCAGTCAGTGCATATCTGTAAGTACGGAATCTAATCATCTGGGCATATAAGTCATCTTGGATGACTCCTCCATTGTACTGAATATCATTCAGTGATAATCCATTATCTGTAGGACTAGACGCATTGTAGACCACCCTCACCTTAGTAGTACTTTTTTCGGGTCTATAGACGCCATGATGAGGTAAGAAATAGTTCATCTTCGAATTATTTTCTTCTACCTTCACTTCTTTCATATGTCCCACTTGTTCATATTCTTGCATGAATTCTCTATACAATTTTAGATATTGTGGATCCCTTTCCAATCTAAGCCACAATGCATTTAATCGTTTGAGAGCAATGCCCCTGGAATTCCCTAAACAATTTGGATCACCCTTAAGGGGCATTTTAACTATGTACCGTCCCTCCTCGTCTCTAGAATGTGTTTTCATAAAGTGTTCCTCACATAAACTAGCCTCATTACTTTTTGTTTGCACTATCTCCACATTTTCTACTTCCCAAAATTTTTGCAACGTTTTATTTAAATCCTCGTCCTTAACTAAACCGCAATGAACTTTAGTTTCATTAAATGAATCTACATTACCACTTACAACGTAACCAAAAACCGTGTTTTGTAAAATTAGATCTGAATTTTTTATCTTAAATTTTTCCGGTCTCAATAGTTCAAAAAATATTTCTGCACCTAACAACATGTCTATTTTATCTGGAATATTAAAACGTTCATCAGCTAACTCCACTACATCTGAAAAATTAACACTAGTATTAAACGTATTACTTGGAATAAAATCTGTGATTTTTTTAACTACTAACATATTTAAATCCTTCACGAATGTATTATTTTTATTTGAAATTGTCGTTTTAACGCAACCGTTAACAATCATAGATGCATCATTTAAACATGAGATCAAAGTATTAATCTTTTCACTTTTCAGTTGTAATTTATTGGCGCACTCCTTAGTTATAAGACAAACCATACTGCCTCCATCTAACAAACACCTACATTCATGCCAATTCGAATATTTATCCTTTATTAATACGCGAGCTGTGCTCAGTAAGCATCTTTTAATTTTGTTATGACTAAATGTAGTCGCCACGATTTCTTGCTTGTTTATATTTGAATTAGGAACGAACGGAGGGGCAGAAGCATTGAAAGATATCGTTTGCGATCTCTCTTCAAGGACCGAAGGAGGCCCGATTTGGGGAGTTGGGATACTTTTTATTTCTCTTTGAAAATGAAGCAATTTATTATGCGGCTTCTTACAAACTATGCAATTTCTAGAGCGACACTGTTTTACACAACATTCTGGGGATAGACATTTAAAGCACATTTTATTGTTTTTAACAAAATCTACTCTTTCATTTATCGAAAAACCTTTAAACTGAGGGCAAAATTGCAAAGCATGTGCTTCATTTTTACACAACACACATTTTTCATTCTTTATTTCAGAAAAAAATACGCTCGAACCTCCTCTCTGACTTCGCGAGCTGTTATATCTCTGATGTTTATTGAACTCAAATCGTTTATTTTCATTTCCAGTGAAGGACCTGGAAAATGTATTAGACTCGCTTTTAAATTTACCTTTAGAAGATAAATAAATATCACATTCTCGCCCTAACTCGTGGGGTTTAAAAAATGTTTCTCCTTGTTTTACACTAATATGAGTCACTAATTCTCTGTCAAGAGTGCTCATCATTTTATCCGCAACAATTAATTCACATACTGACTTAAATTCATTAACATTTCGTAACTGACAGTAATACTCAAATGTTGCACTTAACCTAGACGCAAATTGAACATAACTCTCTGAATTTAATTTTTGAGTTTTACGAAAATTATTATAGCATTCTTGCGGTGTAGGCTGAAATTCTTTCAAAACTAAATTTTTTAGTTTTTCATAACTGCGCAATTCTTCCTCTGACACATAAATCATTAAGTTATTCGCTCTCTCTCCTAAGATATTTAAAAGAATTTCCGATTTCCATTCTTCGGGAACCCTTTCGTTTTGAATGCTTTCTCTAATGACTGAAAAAATAAATTATATGACTCAACACGCGAGGGTACAGAGATAGTTAATGTTTTTACACTTTTTATTAACGTTTCGATACTAATATTGTTACATGTTTCGGTGGCGCTCACTGTTGAAAGTGAAGAATCATGTGTTAAATCTTTCCGAATATTAGCAAGCTCTAATTGCTTCTCTAACTGTGCTAACTTAATTTTCTCTAACTCTAAATTTGCTTCAATCGCAGATTTTTTAATTCTCGTTTCTTCAACGGCGTAGTCAATAACAGTTTTAACTGTCTGCATTATACACTTCACTACTTTCAATTAAAATTTTCAAATCAAGAACTTTTGCATTATCTGGCACAGTTAGTTTTAATTCCTCCGCGACAAGTTTTAACTCGTCTTTCTTCAACTTAGCAATTAAAGACATAATTAAATAATTAAAATTCTCTCAAAAATTCAAAGAACATTGCTCTCACCTCACATCACTGGCTGCCGAACTTGGCTGCTTACACAAATCACTGTTTGCCGCACTTGGCTTTTCACACAAATCACTGTTTGCCGCACTTGGCTTTTCATTTAGTCTTTTTTTTTAATCCATAGGTTAATCCATTAGTTTTTCTCTGGCCTCGTAAGGACCAGTGTTTAATTCGATAGCTCTAACACGTAAGTGGACTGAAGAGTCTCTTACACATATTGTTCATGACACACAATCACGACACAGTTTTCTTGTGGACTTGCGTTTATTAATTTCTCATAACTTCTGTACATTTACATTGGAGTTGCAGGCATGCGCAGTTCAGGCTGCGCAATTGAGATTGCGCAGACACAGTTTATACATACATTACTACAGACACAACAACACACTCTACTCTCTTAATTACACAGATAGCGCTTCGTATGCCGTGAACTAACAACAAGTGTTATAAAATATAAATTCAAAAAAAATTTTTTTTCGCTCACAACACTCAAAAAACACACACGCACATATATTTTTAATAAAAGCTTTAAGTTTTTCCAAAGTTTCATTCGACTTTCTTTCCTTGTCTTAAATAAACAAAACTTATTAAATAATAAAATATTTTTCATTTCTATATTTCCAATGAATATGATGCTTTTTGAATTTAGATTCTGTGGAAATTTGGAATAACGCGAAAATTGAAAGTGTGAGTATATCACGCGTTAAACGCCCTACCATTCTACACCAGATTAGTTTAAGACATGTGACCTATTCAGGTTGCTATGGAAACGCAGACATCCCTCGCCATTTTAATAAGTTCTTTTTTTCAATCAGTCAATCTCCAACAGATGGTAATGTAAAAATTCCTTTCTTGGTAAATGTTTTTAATTTTTTGTCATTGGCTCTTTGAATATTGAGTGTCAACATTAATGTGTGAAGGAATGTTATGTTTATTGGTGCAAAATCTGATTTCCACTAAAATACGCCAATGTCAACTTTAGAGAAGTATAGTAAAATTAATTAAGAGCAATAGATCATTATAAGAAATATAATTATGACTTTCTAACATTCGTTACTCCATGAGGATTTTTAACAAATAAAATTCCGTCTTACTATCTTAGTGTATAGTTTCCAAATATATATATATATATATATATATAATACCACTTTGCTTCAACAGCGAATAAAATGTAAGTTTTTGTAAAGTTTTAGAAATGATGGCTTAAATAAATATATTTGTAAAAAAAATTCATTTATGTAGTTTCCGAGTATATGAATTATATACCATAAATGCAAAAAATTAGTAAGTAACACAGTGCTTATAAATATTTTGGAAAGTCCTATCAAAGCATTATAAAGGAATCGGCTTTCAGATCAGAGGTTGACATCCTCAAAAGGGAATAGTATGATGTTCTGTTGTAACAACATGCAAATGTCCTAGTATCATGGACTGCAATAGCCAAAACACACACACATATACAAAACATGGCGTATGAGAATGAACTAAAAAGCATTCTTATGCAATTATCCTTATAAAATTTCTAAGCGAATAACACCAATGATCGGGTTGGGTGCTCTAGAAAGGTTTTTTTGGTGTGTTTGTACAATCAAGAGGTTAAGCGTTGGGACAAACTTCTGAGCGAAACATCTTAACCCTTTATCTACCGACTGTACTTATAAGTACCACTCACTTTAAAATTACATAGAATAACCATTTTTACGAATACTCTGGTGATACTTAGCAGGAATATTCTTTTAAATCCACTCCATTTCCATCGATGTAGATGAGCCAAAGTGGTTTATATCACATTCGCTTTTATGTCCTTATTACCATATGCTGAATTCAGCACTTGACTCGCCTAACTTATTTTTTGCCACAGAGCAATGACGACAAACCTTACTCATCACTTCAAAGTCAACGACATAACCGGTGAGCATATCTATAACACACCCTACATCGATGAGTGAGGAGTGAACACGAGTTAGCCACGTGCCATCAAAACTAACACTTAGGTCTGTGATTTCAGCAGAACTATGACCTTCATTCTTGTACGCATCTTTAATCTCTCTGTGGGTTTCCGCAAATATATTTTCAGATGCCAGAGTGTATGCGTTATCCAGCCTTCTTGCACACTTCCCATATGTAGTTGATGAAAA